>APFE030372896.1:119454-153375 GCA_000404065.3 Pinus taeda
TATCTTAATATTTGACTTATTTTAATTCTTACACAAACGCTCCTGATTCCTCTTACGATTTGATCATATAGCTTTTTGGTCAATGATAATGAATGAAATAACCATCCGAAGCTTTTGAACTATACACAATTCTTGCTAAAAATCTTCAACACTAATCTATTATAAATTATTTGTTAATGCATATTCACTCATAGTTAATACATGAATAATATCTTTTAAAAGATGGCTCACTCTTAATCCTATAAAAATAATTTCAAATTTTAATTCAAAATGGAAAAATAATTAAGATATAAATAATATTAAAAGAAACCAATAAATAAATAACTATATAATCGAAGTGTAATGATATTAAAATTAACTAAATATAACATTATATTCTATATATTAAATTAAGAGTAATATATATATAAGTAACAATGTTCAGGACGCGGTATAAGACATGAACCGAACAATGTTTGGTGCGAGAGTAAATGTCTATTAATATAAAAATATTTAAAAATATAATATAAAAACAATGTTCAGTACTGATATTTAAACGTACCGAACAATTTTTGTGCGTGGACAGATTAGACCGTATTTTGAGTGTAATTATAATTTAATAAGTAAGAGAAAAATTTAATATAAAATATTATATATATATCTATGTATAGGATATATAACAATGTTCATGTACTGCATATAAACTTACCAGAACATTGTTTGTGCAGTCCATATTAAACATATTTCATTTTATTATAATTTTAAATTAAAAAGGAGAATGTACTGGAGGATCGTTTATAAGATAAAACAAAATAAAATAGTAGATTATTAGGAAAGCCTATTTTATATTAAAAATATATATATTTCAGTTGTGGAATAAAATGGTATTATATATATATATGTAGGATAGGTAAGTATATATTATAGAATCAGGCGGTAGATTTGATTTGCTCAACGTAGTGAAGATTTAGTGGAACCCAACTGAGCGAAAAAAAAGTTTAAATTTATATTTTAAAATTAGGTAATGGTAGATTCAGAGGAGAGTGATTTTCTCAGGGTAGTCGAGACTTAAGGGAAGAGTAGAAATATTTCAATTTTTGACACAGGAAAATTGTAGGTCTAATTGCATTTGGCCAATGCGAGGTAAGGTTGAAGAATTGAGATAAGATTATTTATAAGGCTTTTCAAGTTAAACATAATTTTAAAATACAAATCGTGACATTGAAATCCTAAAGTCCTCCACGTGGTCAATAATATTGCGGATGACTTGGCTGTCACAGCCCACAGATCCGTACTCTTACGTTTGGTATCTATTCATGTATGACAGCGCATAATATTCTTACATTACTATTACAAATGTTTGACCATCTTTCTTTGTTCCAAATGATCTTACGCTGCTCACCGCCCTATGACACGGACAAAACAAAAGCAGTTCTGTCATGTGATTAATTATAAAAATTGTGCCGCTGAATTTGTGAATTGGTTCGTGACTTGGCCGGGCAGAGATGAGAAAATTCATATATTGATGATGGATATGCCGCACAATTATTTTCTAGAATTTAGCACAGCGAAAAATTCGATTCGCGATGCTATTTCCATGGCGCAGCCTCGTTCTGATAGCCTTCACCTCCCTCGTCGTACAACTTATTCCTGCGCAGGCCGTGGAGGATCGTCGACATGACACCACTTTCCTCTTCGACGGATTCAATGGAACCAACTTGATCTTGGAGGCTAATGCTACAGTCATCGGCTCTGAATCCGTACTCTCCCTTACAAATCACTCGCATGAGTTCATGCTCGGCCGCGCGCTGTATGCAGCTCCTGTGCAAATGAAAAGCAACCATACGGTTTCCTCCTTCAGCACTACCTTTGTTTTCTCCATTGTGCCTCCTCCCTCTAACGAAGGGGGACACGGATTAGCCTTCATCATGACGCCTTACACATCTCCCATGGGCGCTCAGCCGGTCCAGTATTTGGGCTTGCTTAACCTCACCAGTAACGGGCAGCCATACAATCATTTATTCGCAGTGGAGTTTGATACCATCATGAATGTAGAATTCAAAGATCCAGACCGCAACCACGTGGGCGTGGATATCAACAGTCTCATCTCAGTCCAGACCGAGACCGCCGGCTATTGGAATGGTGAGGAATTCCATGAACTCAACCTCAGGAGTGGACGGAACATACAGGCCTGGATCGATTACGATCATCTTGAGAGCAGTCTCAATGTTACCATTACGGTGGCCGGGTTGCTGAGACCGCAGAGGCCGTTGATATCTCTGCAAATCGATCTGCAGAATATTGTAGAAGAGAAGATGTTGGTGGGCTTTTCAGCGGCAACGGGGCTGTTAGTGGAAGACCATTACATTCTCGCGTGGAGCTTCACCACCGAAGACACTGCGCCGCCTCTCGATGTTTCTTGCCTCTCTTCATTTGCCAACATGTATTCGAAACCTCTGAGCCGGGGATTCATAGCCGGTGTCACCGTGGTTTCTGTGGTTCTTTTCTCGCTGGTGATTGCAGCGGCCATGTTTCTGAGAAGAACACTAAACAGGGAAATGATCGAAGAATGGGAGCAGGAGTACTGGCCCCATAGATTCGATTACAAGGAGCTGCGTATCGCCACGCGAGGGTTTCGGGACGAAAACCTTTTGGGGTACGGGGGATTTCGCATGGTTTACAAGGGTTTTCTCCCCAGGAGCGGCGAAGAAGTCGCAGTGAAATGTATAACGACGGAGTTCAAGGAAGGAATGAAGGGGTTTGTTGCAGAGATCTCAAGCATGGGGCGGCTACAGCACTGGAACCTGGTTCAACTCCGAGGATGGTGCCGAAGGCATACACAGCTATTCATCGTTTACGACTACATGCCCAACGGAAGCCTGCATAAACTCATCTTCGGTAGTCCGACAACAGTCCTGCCGTGGCATCGGCGATACGCGATCCTAAAGGGCGTAGCAGCGGGGCTGCTGTATCTGCACGAGCAATGGGAGAAGAGGGTCGTCCACAGGGACATTAAGTCGAGCAACGTGCTGTTGGATTCGGAGTTCAACGGGCGGCTTAGTGACTTCGGACTCGCTCGGCTGTATGATCACAGTGAGAATCCGGAGACGACATATGTGGTAGGAACGGT
Source organism: Pinus taeda (assembly GCA_000404065.3). Classification (NCBI taxonomy): domain Eukaryota; kingdom Viridiplantae; phylum Streptophyta; class Pinopsida; order Pinales; family Pinaceae; genus Pinus; species Pinus taeda. The sequence goes on from APFE030372896.1 coordinate 122,564, forward strand.
GGGGTACATAGCGCCGGAGTTGATACAGACGGGGAAGGCAACTCCTAGCTCGGACGTGTTCAGCTTCGGTGTTCTGCTGTTGGAGGTGGCTTGCGGGAAGAGTCCAGTGGATTCGTTGGAGGACTCTGAGCGCATGATTTTAGTGGAGTGGGCGTGGGAGCTGTACACGGAGGGGAGGTTGCTGGAGGCGTCGGATCCGAAGCTGGCCGCAAAGGGTGGATATGATGAAGGCGAGATGGAGAAGGTGCTGAAATTGGGGTTATTGTGTTCTCATCCAGAGCCGGAGAGCAGGTTGGGCATGCGCCAGGTTTGCCAAGTACTGAACGGCGAAGCTCCAGTTCCTTGTAGATGGTAGGGGCAATTCCGGAGGTCGGGATTATCCATGTCTGATTAAATAATATAATACTTTTATTTATTATATATTATTTTATGTTCCCATGCGGGCCCAGCGAGGACACTGCTATTGTTGCTGGTCAGTGGTTCAAATCCGGGAAAGAGAGCATGCCGTTACTCAAGTTATTGCTAGCTATGCCGGGGATTTAAGTAGTAGTCTACTGTTACAAAACACAGATCTGCCCTATCTACTTCCTGTGACAAAGCAGAGTTGAATGCTCTGAGAGCAGGAATTTGAAATCCAAATTCCTTTGTATTAAACATTTTAGTTAATTTTATGATGAGTAGGCTTCATTTGTCACCGTATTCGATTCGTAAAGGTCGACACTAACAATAATTTTATAATATTTGTAAAAATTTTGGTGTTTCCACCTGTTCCAGGTATTTGTTTTGGAGATTGTGTCAATACTTTTGGGTAATTGTTATTTCTCATTTAAATTTAGTTGTATAAACTTTTTATCCACATCAATGATAATGATCATCTAGTTTTCGAAATATATTTATCATTCCATTTTGGAAAAATATTTATCTAATATTTTGATAGGATTTTTTAAATTGTTATTGAATTAAAATTTTATTTTGTAAAATTATAATATATATATATATATATGATTTATATATAAATATTGGTGGCATGGAGGTGGTGTTAATATTTTTTGATAAGTAGAGATTGTTATTTTCGTTTTTTAATTTAGTTGTATAATTTTTTAATTTATATTATTGGTTATTCAATTTTGAAAAAATATTTATTTAATAATTTGATAATCTTTTATGGAGGTGACCAAGGCAAGAGACAGATGGAGGTGCATTGGAGAGTGGAGCCACATGGGCTTCCATGCGTTGCACGAACAATTTAATGGGTCAATGGGACTCGAACCCTGCGCCCGCATGTACTACATAATGCATAGGCAAGAAGGACGGTGGTCAGTTGTAATTGTTGGGCAATGAGGAGAGAGTGTTGGGCGAGGCAAAGCAGTGAGGTATTGGCGTCTTGGCTCAGGTTGTGGCTTGGGGCGACAATGCAAGGCAAGCTCGGTGAATGCAAACATGCGGATATCAGAACCTCTAGTAAATTTGAGCATGAAATTCGGGGGAGGAATTCATTAGCAGGTGCGACTGGGGGTATTGCTCCGGGGCTCAAGAGTGTGGGCGGGGAGCAATCGTCCCACCATCCTTAGTCTGGATATACCTTTGGTTTGTAGTTGTTCCTCTGGAGAGGTAGTGTGGTCGGGAGCACTGGCCTTGGTCCCCTTACTGGAGCGGCTCACTCAATTCTAGAAATGGTGACACGTCCCCTCTGTTCACCCACATATTATGATTATGGTTACGGAAATATAACTAAGTGCTTAGGGCTCCCTGACTCAGGAGTGGTAAGTGACATGTTATTATGTTTGGTTAATATTCGGCTTGTGTGGTGGGTTTCACGTGGCAGGAAGTTTCCTCCCTGCAATGGTCCAACCGGTGGTGGGGGTGCTAGCTATATGCGACACAGAGAGGATGCACCTGAAGGGGGAGAGCTGGCTACCGTATGAATGAACGTCTGCACTAAGGAATGCCCAAATCAAACTCAGAGTCACCGAGAGTCATCATTCTGACGCAGACGCTGCCGTGTCCCCAAGCCACTCCCTAGGCCACATTGAGGCTTCGGTCACCTTGGGATCCATAGCGGCCCAACCAAACAATCTTCAACTTAGCATGGAAACTTTGAGGGAGTAGAGGTATGATGACATGAATGAATTGGTGACTCACATTACTGACCTCCAATATATGCAGATGGAGCTCTTGGACTCCATAGACGACCTTTGGAGGCAACTCCAACACATAAACAACCATCTTCATGCTTTGGAGGCTTGGGTGGAACACATCAACTATCATACGCATGAGCGGACTACATTCTTTGCTGCTCCTCCAACGTTTCCCCCCAACCCACCCCCTTAATGTGTATTCCTGAGATATATATTTTTTGCTTCTTTTGTATCGGTAATAACCAACGACACTAGTGTTCTTGGCCTCTTCACAGGCTTATTGTTGTTTAGAGAAAGGCCCATGCCAACTCTTAAGCCTGCTACTCAGCCTTGTGTGGCAGTAATGATGTATTTTGATGGTGTGATGCTGATGTATTTTTCTTTTGAAGCTAAGATAATACAATGAAGTTTTTTTTTTACTAACAAAAAAAATAAATTTGATAAGATTTTTTAAATTGTTATTGATTTAAAATTATATATATCTGTGTGAGAGTGAGAGAGAGAGATTTAGAATTGTTTTTGTTTGGCTAAAAAGTTATTCAGAGGCCATAAAAATAAAATTGCAAAACTTGGTTTTTCGCTCTACAAGAGATGAAGTACAACTAGGTCTTGAAAACCTGCACAAACCCTAACAATTCCAGAGGTGCTATTAGATACGACAGGAAACCGACAGAAGGGAAATACATGCAAGCTCAAGCCAGGGGGGGAGAGATCCCCTCCTACCTGAATGTAACAACCAGCGAGGCAAGTGGGAAAGCCAGAAACTGGCAAAGCTCCCTAAAAGCTGCAAGCCCTAATAATGGTCCTGTCCTTGGAGCTAGATGGTAGGCAAGAAGTGGAGGGTAGTGTCTGCCATGTGCAGCTGAGAAACCCAGATTTGTAATACCCCTAAACAAACTGGATAAATATCGCAGCTACATGAAGGATCATGCGATGATATGAAAATTCATTGGTGTTTGGCTATCAGAGAAGGACCTGATAAAGTGGATCCAATAGAAATGGAAACCAAAAGGCCATGTAGAACTCAAGCTGGGAGCGAGAGGATTTTTCATGCAAATTTTCTCAAACCTGCAAGATAAGGAAAGAGTTTTTGAAAACGATCCATATTTTCATTACAATGCGGGACTGTTCATGAGATATTGGGAAGAAAGCTATAACCCAAATAAGGAGCAATTCCTGGCAACCCTGAATGGGTGCGACTCTTTGGTCTCCCAATGGATTTATGGGACTCGAAAATTCTAGAAGGAATAGGCAATGCAATAAGAAGATTTGTCAAAATAGCAAAAACCACAGGAAGGGGACGATACAACTCATATGCTAGGATCTACGCATATATGAATATTTTGGAGCCCATCCCTGAATCGATAGAACTGGAATATCATGACGAAATCTTGCAACAGACCTTGGATTACGAGCATATCTCGTTCCGCTTCCGCTGGTGTCATGAGTATGGCCACTTATTCAAAGAATGGCCATTGAACCAAGAACAACGACCGGATCTAAAGGAGAAACAACTGAAACCCTCATAAGAGGCAAATGAGGGGTTTAAAGAAGTCACACACAAGAGAAAGACCATGAGAGTGCAACAAAATCCAAGAAACAATAACCAAAAGAAAAAGGCCAGTAAAAATAGATATGAGGTACTGCAAGCAGAAGAAGAAACAAAAACAATGGATTATCAGGACAATGAACATGAGAGCAGTGAGGGTAAATAAAAAACAAACCCAAAGAGGAAAGCCCAAATAGATCTGACAAAAAAAGAAGAGCATGAGTGAATAGATCTCACGTAATGGAAGTAGATGCAGGCAAGGAGGAGTTAAGCATGGAAGAGGAAGTTTTGTAAAGACTTTTAAATGAGTGGAGACATCTGGATGAAAGATTCATTCTAGAGGATCAAAAGAAATTGTACAAGGAAACTTTCTAGCAAAATAAGGCTAAGCAAGGACAGGGACAAGTAGACATAACAAAGCAACTTGGCATGGAACAAGAAAATTCTGAGGAAATCTATAGGAGTCAATCCAAATAATGGGAAAGATGCTGGTAAACATAGGAAGGGTAGTACCGCTATCAGCGATATTCCAACAACTTAATAAAGTTAACCAATGATAGTGATATCGTGGAATATAAGGGGCCTTAATAGCTGTGGAAAATAGAGATACCTAAAAGATCGATTGAGAAATGAAATGCCTCAAATAGTTCTCCTACAGGAAATAAAGGTAACAGGAGAAAAAATAGAGGATATCTTACGGAAAATGAAACCAAGATACAAAGTAGTAGCACTAGATGCAAAAGGAAGTGTAGGGGGAATAGCCATCATATGGAACCCGACAGAGGTAACGGTAGTCCATTGGATAGGAATGTTGTGAATCCTCACTAGCTGCTTTCGAAATATAGGGACTAAAGAGTGGATCCTAATCTCAACAGTATATGGGCCGCATACTCCTGGTGAAAAGGAAAACTTTATACAAAGCATTAGGAAACTAAGCCAAATGCATGCAAAAAACCTTTAGTTAATAGCAAGGGATTTCAATCTGATAACCTCACTGGAGGAAAAAGAAGGAAGAATAAGAAGGGAAGAACTTGAAATGGAACAATTCAGGGATATGCAAGAAGAGCTCTATCTGTAGATATTTCCACCAATAATGGAACTTATGCATGGAACAACCGAAGAGGAGGAACCCGCCAAATCTCGTCAAGGTTAGATAGGTTCTTGGAAACGAAGAATTTAATAAGCAAAGATGTATATTATGAAGCGTCAATCCTGCCATGTATGGGATTTGATCATTGGTCGATTAAGCTGGAAGTAGACATAACACAAGGGCAGAGCAAGACAACATTCTGGTTGGAAGCTTTCTGGCTACGTGACCCCACCTTCTTAGAAAAATGAAGGAATGGTGGAGATCAACTACAGAACAAGGGAGGAATAAAATGCATACATTCCAACTGCAACTCGAAGAACTCAAAGGTAAAATAAAGAAATGGAATAAAGAATAATTTAGGAATATTCAGTAAGACCAGGAACTGTTATGGTCTAGGATGAAAAGAGTGCAACAACAGATGACAACAAATGACTGCTCATAATCCTTAGTGGAGGAAGAAGGAAAACATCTGACTAGGATGGAGGAAAGGAGGAAGCAAGAAGAGATCTTGTGGAAACAAAAATTCAGAGTCCAGTGGCTCAGGGAGGGATAAAGGAACACTATATTTTTCCATAAAGCAATGATTCAATATAGACAGTATAACAGAATATTTTCATTATTAGACCTAGAAGGAAACCAGCTAGTGAAAAATGATGAGATGGAGAATCTGTTGGTCAATCACTTCCAAAATATCATGACAGAACTAAATCCTGACAGGGCAGAAGCAACAAATAGGATAACTAGTCATATCCCACAGCTGGTTAGCAGGGACCAGAACCTAGCACTAACGAGAGCTATTACCTTGGAAGAAGTGGAGGAGGTAGTCACAGAACTAGCAAAGAACAAAGCATCGGGTCCGGATGGATTCACGTCAAAACTTTTCCAGGCAACATGGCCGATTCTAGGAGATGACATCCTAGGAGTTGCGGAAGAATCTAGAAGAACAAAAAAAGTACATCCTTCCCTAAACTCAACTTTTATAGATCTTATTCCAAGATCTAACCACCCTGAAGAGCTACAGGGGTTTAGACCTATAGCTTTATGCAATGTAATCGACAAAATTCTCTCAACCATAATGGTAAATCGGCTCAAACTGATCCTCCCAACACTAATCTCCCAAGAGAAAACTGGTTTTCTCAAATGAAGGAAAATTGTGGATGGGATAGTAACTACTCAAGGGGAAATCCACTCCCTTAAGAACCTCAAAGCCAAAGGAATGATGATGAAGCTAGACCTATTGAAATCATACGATCGGTTAAGCTAGACCTACCTCCAAAGTATCATGAAAGCCTATGGCTTTAACCCTAATTGGATAGATTGGACTTATTCCTTCATATCAACCCTTGTGTTCTCAATCCTCCTGAATGGAGCATTGTTTGGGTCCTTCAATGCAACAAGGGGGTTAAGATAAGGAGATATTATCTCCCCATTATTGTTCATATTAGTAGTTGAAGGGCTAAACAGATATGTTAAGGAAAAGGTGCAAGAAGAAGCCTGCGTATGTGGGAAAATGACTTTCCTTTAACTCATCAACAGTTCATTGACAACATCATGATGTTTTGTCAAGATACTCTCAAGGAAGCCAGGTCCCTCCTAGACATTTTGCACGATTTAATGAATGCCTCAGGAACGCAGATAAAAGATGAGAAGTCAAATTTCTTCTTCTTTAGCACAACAAATCAATCCCAAGCCTTCCTGGCAAGAATAATGGGCTTTTGCATAGGAACCCTACCATCAAAATATCTAGGGATCTCGCTAAGTCTTAACCCGCTCAGAGTGGAAAATTGGAAGGTTCTTTTTACTAAGATCCAAGGTCGCCTTCAGAACTGGACTTTCTGGGCATTAAACATGGCGAGTAGAGTTATCTTGCTAGAGTTGGTGTTGCAATCAATTCCAATCTATCAGCTCTTAAGCTTAGTAGTACCCAATTCAATATGTAATGAGATAACAAATATATTCAAGAAATTATTGTGGCAAGGGCCACAAACAACAAAGAAATGGGCTTCATTATCTTGGAACTGGCTAATTAAGCTAAGCAAAGCAGGGGGCATGGGCCTTTGGGACAAATATACTCTGAACCAAGTCATGGAAGCCAAACTCTCGTGGAGATGGATACAGGGAGGAACAAACTTGTGGAAAGAAATATGGGGAAGAAAATATGTGATGCCCAGATCGACTAAAGGAAGACTGAGAACCCAAGAAACTATAAAGGGGTCGACTATATGGAACCTAACAGCAAAAAATAAGGAATTGATAAGAAACCATAGCTTCTGGGAGATTAGGGGAGGAGAAAAAGCTAGGTTTTGGCAAGAGGTGTGGCAGAAAAGAGAAAAATTATTCAATATTTAGGACCTAATGGAAATATTCTTAAATACAAATTGCCCAACAAATCAGACAGTGAGTAAATTCTGGGAAGCGGAGACAAGATTACTGTGGAGAAAATGGAAGAGGAGACAACATTGGCCAGATGCACAAGATTCTATTTAGTGGGAAACCTACGATAAGGAGATGGAATTAAGAAGAATAGCGATAGCGGAAGGATCATATATTATAAGGTGGGGATATTGAATAAAATGAATTCTTACTATCCCAGATGGATATTACCTGAAAGCAGAACACCATCAAGAGCAAGGGCTACCCATATGGGAATGAATATGGAAGGATAAATTATGGCCGAAAGTAGCTTTCTTCCTATGGGTGGTCCTCCATGGTCGTGCCCTAACATGGGACCAATTACAGATAAGTGGGATGTTGGGACCATCAGTTTGCTGCATATGTGAAGGCTAAATGGAAATGATGGAACACCTCCTGAATATATGCAGTTACAGTAATGTCCTATGGCAGAATCATGAAATTATCTGCAGACATACCAACAGGGATCATTCAAGTACAAAAAAAAGAATGGAAAACTGGAGAAAGAAAATTTACCAATCCCATCCTGAACCGAGCCTGGAACATCTCCTTAGGATTTCTCCTATGGGCGGTGTGGAAAGAGAGGAATTGAAGAATTTTTAAAGGGGAAAGAAGATAGCAATGGAGGTATTGGTAATGATAGTACAAAATATTCGTGAGACGATTCTATCTGAGAAATGGCACCTATAAGACTAGGAAACCACATCATAGGAGAGCCAAATAGTGGAAATGTTAAATTTGAGCCTGCGAATGCTGATGCCAAACTACTTGAAGATCAACTCTACACACCAACAATCCTTAGCCTACTTCACATTTCCCCTGGAGGATTTTATAAAACGAAACTTTGACGATGTAGCCAAAGGAAACCCAGGAGAAGAAGACCTCGGAGGAGTGTTTAAAGACCACCAGGGAAAAATAATCTGGTTGTTTCCAATGGATTGTGGAATAGAAAGAAACAATGAAGTATAACTCTATGTGCTCAAACGAGGCCTAGAAATTGCACGAAGGGAAAATTTCTAGAAGATGGAGGTGGAAGGGGACTCTACTTTGGTGATTGACTGTTGGGCGCAAGATCCCCCAAGGGAAGTTTTGGGGCTTAAAGCCCAGATTTTGACCAAATTTGATATAAAGACTCTGTGTTTTGTGGGCACGAAGCGTGAATATTGTAAATGAGTCATAGGGGTTTTTGCCCTCATTTTTGTAATGTAATGTCAACTTTAGAGATCTACCCATGGTTCACGGACCATGGGATTGTATAAATAGAGCAAGGCTCTAAGTTGTAAATAAGAGAAGGATAGTAATGAATGAAGGATGAAGAATTGAGTCTTATCTAAGTGTAGAGTCGAGTCTTTGAGTCGTGGAGTAGGAGAAGGCTCTACAACTGAGTGCGTAGAGGCCTAGTAGTCCGCAGTTGAGTGCGTCAACCCTTGTAGCTAAGTGTTCAGGGAGAGTCGAGTCTGCAACCTTTGGAGAAGTAATAAAGAGAAGTTTTACATCATTTCTTTGTATCTTTATCCTATTTTGTTCATTGGACTTATCATATATAAATTGCATTTCTATTGTTTATTTGATGAACGAACTTATATGAATGTGTTGATAAAGTGAGTATAAGATAAAGTATATGTTTACGCAAAGATAACTAAATGTTATAAGAAGATAAGTAAGATATGCAATGTAACTTGGGGAAGTAGTGCAGATCACTGCTAGGGCAACGCAAAATCACCACATCCCCAGGTTAGGGTTGCACAAAGGCAATTATAATAGATCGCGAAGGTCTCACAGGTCAGGACAACGCGCAAAGCAACCTACGCGAAGGTATTCACTGTTGGACTAAACTGACCCTCAGACATCTCAAGGGTGTGGAAACCTAGTTCGAGCATCCCCCCATACTACTTCGGGTGAGACTTCAGTTTGTGCTCTATGGGTTGTTGCCGAAAGGGCCAGTAGTGTAGGGATTTGTTTGGCTAACTAACTCCGAACCTAGGTCAGGCCCCCTCATGCCAAAAAATGGTTCTATTGTTGGGACTGGAATCTGCATAGAGATGTATGATGTCATATCATTGGAATCCACTAAGAAGGAAATTGAAGGGTGGTTGGATAGGACAATTCACGAGTTTGCGACACAGGAGAACAAGAATCTGTCACTGAAAAAAGAAGAGTGGTTAGACCGCTACTTGTACACAGATATCCATGAAATATTTTTTAAATCTTTCCCTACTGAGTTGTACGTGTGGATCATGAAGCTAGCAGATAGCCAAGGAAGGTGGAAACTCAACAATCCTATTGTGTGGACCCCAGATTTGGTGCACAGATTGGAAGCATCAAAGGATAAGATCACACACATTGTTGATAACTAGCTCGATTGAATTATAGGAGTATCCATTACTGAGTTTGTGGTAGATACTTCAGTCAGCTATAGCGAGGCAGAACGACACTTTCTCAATTGACCACGAGGTAAGTACGTAAAATATCTGAATACTTTGATTAAAATGCTATTCTGTGAAAAGAGGGTATGCAATTACCTTGATGTATGGAGCTACGCGAAGTGGAAAAACCTCCAGAAACAAAGGAAGTAAGGGACTAGAGAATAACCCTTTGACTTGACCTCCGTGAGGGGACGAGGAAGAGCTCGCGAAAGTCTCACCGTGAAGTGCGATTCATTTAATAAGGCAAAGGATTCCCTGCATACCACACCCACCCACACTGGCACCAGTTTCATTGCCTTCACCTCCATCTTCACCCGTACCACCTCCATCATCACCGCGATTCAATATGGCAAGTGCGATAAAGTTGCATGTGTTCAAGGGAGTAGGAATGAAGATCCGGACCAGTTATGGTTCATGATAAGAGCCATATGGGAAGCGCATGGAGTTAAAAATGATAATATAAAGAAAGTGATGCTGGTCAACGCTCTGCAGGATCGCGCACTGACCTGGTATATTAAGCATTCTAATGACAATCCGAATGAAGGAATCGTGGATATCCAAATTGCGCTAAACAGAGAATTTAACAGGCCAAAGTCAGAAGTGCAGTCGATAATTGGATTTAAAGAGATCACAATGCTACCAGTCGAGACTCCTTAGGAGCTGGATCAGAGACTGAAGTGTACGATTTGCGAAGCCAATATGACTTTGACGGATGGACAACACCACAAATGGTTTGTAGCATCACTAATGCCGTATTTGAGGAATGCGTTGTTGCAACAGAGGTTAATAACTCAGGTAGAGGCCTTGGAGATCGCAATGAGGTTGCATGAAACCCTGATGTAGGATCGTAACTTGGGAGTTTAGTAGATCCACGTGCAGTTGAAAAATTTGTGCCTTGAGATGCAGATTCTGAAACAGGACAGGACAACCTGACTAGAAGTGCATAAAGGGGTGTGGTGCTTAAAATGCAAGGGTCAGGGTCATGATAAGGATTACTACCTTGTGTTAACGAATTACCTCGTGGGAGGAGGACTGATGTCGTTAATGTTAGAAGCGCAAGCAGGACCTAGCACAACACCTACCTTGTGGTGCACTTTCAAATAGGAGGAAAGCATGCTAATGACAACTACCACAATTGTTCTGTAATTTTTGTAGATCGGTTGGACACGATGAGATCAATTGTAGAAGCTATGAGCTGATGATGGATGGAACTACCACCTATATATTTTAGGCTAAAACGGAGCCCCTAAACCCGAATGCAGGAGTAGCACAAAGAATATTTCAGGGGCGCGAACGAGGCTGAGGTGGAGGAGGACCTCGACAATATCACAGATAGTTGATATGTTACAATTGTGGAGGGCCAGGACATTATGCCCGTGATTGTACAAACCCAATGTGCCCATCATGTTTGTATTGTACCTTGTTTGACCATGAGATGGAAGATTGTCCTACTCTGATAGCTAGGATACACGACAAGGGAGCGCTACCACCTCCCCTAACTCAGAACCTGCAGATGATGAGGTCTAAGCTGTGCCAGGAAGATCCAAATGTGAACATTGTGCGCTGAAGTGGAATCGCGACGAGAGATGATAAAGGAAAACAACCCGAAGATAGTACTTGGGTTCGCAAGGCTTCGACGAAAGAAGTAGAGTTTGATTTGGAGCGCACTAAGGAAACCTTCATGGAAGCTAAGAAGAGCTTTGTTGATGCCTCCACTTTAGAAAGAAAAGATAGACTGAAGCTGGAAATAGACCCATCTATGCTTACAACGTTCTTGGAAACATGCATGAAGCTACTGCGCGACAGTAAGGCCATAAAAGGATTGCAGGAACTCATTAACAGATGCACTGGGACCACGCCAGGAGAACCACACATAGTCCAAAAGATTGGAAAACACAAGACTAGGATAGGGAGAGAAATGAGGCTAACCGCATAGATTGGAGAATATGAGATGGACCAAGTAATTCTAGACTTAGGATCGGATGCGAATGTTCTGCTGAAGCAGACATGGGAGCGCATGGGGAGGCCTACGCTGCAATGGTCTTCTATCCAGCTGCCAACAAAAGATAATACCTGTGGGGAGATTGCAAAGAATCATCGTGGATATTGAGGGAGAGAGCATGCTAGAAGACTTTGAAGTAATAGAGATTGTTGATGACAACAATCACTACCACGCGCTCTTAGCAATTGATTGGGCCACTGACATGAATGGGGTGATTAATCTGAAGAAGCGCAATATGATTTTTGAGTAGAAGTCTCTATGCATAGTTATACCCTTGGACCCTGTGAAAGGATTGCGCTACACTGAGCCAGTGTGTGACTATGAAAGAGACGACGATTTGGATTGCATCTACAAGATAACTGTGTGAGAGCAAGACTGGGTAAACCCCACAACGGACTAACGGATCTCCTCGGAGTGTGAAAGCTCTTGTACTTCAGATTCTGATGAGAAGATAGAGCAATGGCAGAACTGGTTACACGAGGTAACCATGCTGAACTGTAATATGATGACAAGATCACTACACTGTGTATCGACAAAAGCAAGAGATCTGCCTACGTATGATGGTTTAGGTGAGGTAGATGCTTTCTTGGACAGATTCAAAAGGGAGGTGTCGGGAAAGCAATGTTTCCAGGCCTTGAATTGGGTACTGTACGCTACGCCTGCAAGGTGGTGGGGTACACACAGAGGAAGCTTTGAAGACCGGCGCACATGTAGGAAAATGTTGCGCTCACAATTTGGGAAACTTATAGTGCGATGGGCATATAAATACAATGGACGGGATGGTCCACGTGCGCATCTTTCTTATGCATGCATTCAATGCTTCTGTGTTTATATGATTGAGGTTGGCATGCATTCAATGCTTATGTGTTTATATGATTAATTTTGGGGCATCTCTTCGGTTGCAACATATTTCTATCCATTCTTTTCGACACATGTCTTCCTTCTCATTTCAATAGAATGTTTTCCTCATTTTTTAATCTAACTCCTTCATAGGAAGACGAAGGTCTCCTTGGCTGATGAGAAAGGTTTTTTAATGAAAGGATGTATGCATTTTAATGTATATATGAACCTTTCAAATATGTCAGCATGTTATTGGTTTGTGTGTTGTTCACACCAACTTGTTCTAGGTTGAAATATGTTGCCTTTATATTACAAAAGTTTTTGATATAGAGTTAGGTCATAACTTGTATGGATTACATATGCATTACTTGTTGAGAGGACCAAGAAGCAATTTTTGCCTATGTTGGAAGGTACAATGACTTTTTAGAAAGACATAATTGTTTCCTTTTCTAATTGGGGTGATTAACATCTCCTTGTTTATACTCTGGGTGATTAACACCTCTAGACAACACTCCTTTCACAAGGCGGTCTCACCATTTTGTGTATGGTGTCCATCTTCCTATTTGTCACAAGGCAAAGCTTTCCATTGGTATAGAGACCTCACATCTTTTGAAGCTTTAGAATTTTTTGGAATGTTTTATTCAGTTTTTAACTTACATTTGGTATTATTCTTACTTATAATTAATTTAAGGAGAACAAAATACAATATTGCATCTTATTCATGCTATCTTGTCAAACTGCAGTCCTACTACCCTACTAGATAAGAGTTGGCTAATGAAATTCTATCTTCAAAACACATGATAAATAAACTAAAGGAAGCTTCTATGAGTAAATCAAAATGCACCTCAGTGATATTTATGTGTCATTGAAACACTAGAATGTATCTTGAAGACTTGGTCAATGGTAAATCACCACAGGATGAAGAGGAGTTGTAGAGTTATAAATCTGTTCAAGCACAACTCAAAAAATCTAGTGGAGAAGAGATTTACAATATCAAGTTTCCAGGGCAAGTAGAGGTGGTTTCTAGTGATGATCAATTCAGTAATGCTATTAATTCACCTGATTGGTAATGCATTCCTATGAGCCATTTATGTTATATCTGCTTGTTGTCCCATTTTAAACTTTCATGTTTGTTCATAGCACAAGATGAAAAACTCCTCGAATAACTTGATTTATATGTGTATGGATATGCATAATATGATCACAGCGTGGAAGTCACATCACACTAGCATTTAACACAATAGGAGGCATGACTTAAGCATAAAAAGGAAAGCAAGTTTAGTTAAAGCTTTCAAAGATGCTTTCCTATATGTCTAATGCATTGTTAATAGAGAAAGGAAATTTTTTAAAGTGATGAAAAAACTATCTTTTGTAATTTTTCAGAGAAGGTTTGTTCAATATAGAAAACACTAGACGATCCAGGGAAGAGGAACAACTAGCAGAATATGGGCACAACTTGGAAGTGGCATCCACCAGCGTGTGGCACAAAAGGAGGCATGACTTCAGCATAAAAATATGGATAAAAATGCAACAAAGGGTACAAGGCTTGGAAGTTTTAGCAACTAAAGTCAAGGGATTTGAAGGAGCCCTTTGGGTTCAATTTATTTTTCAAGATTAAGTGGCCACATTGTTGGACTCACCATGCCTTTTGTAAAACCAAGTCTCTGTTATTGTATTTATCTTTCAGTTTTTCACAGCTTCTTTCTTGTTGTTCAGTTATGAAACTTCTGAGGCAAACTTTCCTATATTTACAGTCATTTGAGAGCTAATTTGTGGTACAAGTTGCCTTCTATGTTTCAAAATTTCATATAAGATTAAAAACATTCTAATGTAGTCCCTCATATCTAATATGATTATGCACTTATGAGTTAGATACTCGTATAATGATTTGAGCATGAATAAAGAATTCCAAGCAAAGATCAGTCTACGATATATATAATCATTGTGCTATGAAATGGATTATTTTCCTCGCCTTGAATGTCATGGGAGATGCTCTAGAGACGTCTGAATGAAGTTAACTTGTTGGATTCATTTGCTAATGCCCAACACGTTATCTATTCTACCATTAAATGGCTAAAGACCTCCACACCTATTAGGTGTATATGATATTTGTGTTTATCTTGAAATACTAGTCATTGGCATTTTATCATTATTATTTGAAGTTATATGTCCTTTAAACTTCCTTTGCAATTTTCATGGTATAAGAATATGTTTTTGCATTATGTTGTAAGGGTGACCAACGGATAAGGCCTTGATCTTAAGATCTCAATCTGAAAGTATGTGCCTATCTTCCTTTCGTCTAACATCATTTTTTCTTGCAAGCAACCATTGTTGTAAAGATATCGTTGAAGTGGCACCGAGCTCATAAGATATCTAAGGGTTAAGCTTTCTACCTCAAAAGACATCTTAAGGCTTAAAGCAGGTAGGTTCTCTTTCAAACACCTAGAGGGTGCCTTGGCAATATTTCCCTAAACAAGAACGTCTGAAGGAAAAAAAATAATTGTTCCATATAAAAGTGTTAGTAACTTTATCCAACTTCATTGAAACATTCACACATCATTAGCTAGCTCAACCATTGAAGCATTCACACATCATTGACTAGCTCATAATCGTGTTTCATGAAGATTCAACACTTTCAAGTGTTGGTATCAGGTGTTGTAAACATTAGTCGGTTGTTTTTACTATTTAAAAACTCTTAACTACTTATGGATCATGCCAGTTTCAGTTAGCATCTTCAAAACATGTATAACAAATATATTATACATGTTGTCACAGTTCTGTTCTAACAAATCATCATGTTGAACAAAGCCTCAAAGTTCACAAAAAAAAGCTTTTGCAATAATACCAATGCTAGCTAAGATAGTTTTTTTAACTACCACAACAAACTATCTGTAGGTTTTCTGGAATTTTAGATGTAACACAACCATCAAAATCTGATCTCAATGTATACGAGTATGAAAATGCATGGTCAAAATCTCCCCACTACTAAGAGAGTAAGAACTTCAAATATTTTAAAAAGTGACAAATTACCTCTCAAACTAAATGTGCAATCATTGTTTCCAAATCCTATCCAACAAGTCATTCCATATCCATTCCCTAATAAAAAACGGTAAACACTACCCTTAACTTCCTTATCTTCTTGTTAGATAAATACAATTATTTTATTCAAAGGATAATAAAAAAAACCAAACAAATTACCTTTGCACCTTTTGGTGCAAATGCTAGTTACCAACAAGTTTGAAATGCTTCTTATGAAATATAGATGGATGGATTTGCACATTCAATTGACCCTTTATATGAAGATCACCGGTAATTCCGCTGTCCGATTCTTTCGCTGGCAATGGTCAACCGGGATCGTTTACCTCACGACGGGTATCTACGTTTTCATCGTCAATTTTCGATTGACCCTTTACATGAAGATCACCGGTAATTTCGCTCTCCGATTCTTTCGCTGTCAATACCTCATGACGGGTATCTACGTTTTCATCGTGCGAAATTGAGGGTCAATATGCTAATGGCTGTCCATTCCAATTTAATATTTTACGGGATAATCGGGTACTTATAATCTACTCTGATTGTCCAATACAGATCATGGTTAAGTAACGATGGACGGTGATCAAAATTATTTCGTAAGAATGGACGGCTGACAATATTATTAATATTATTAGTGCCCCTTAAAGTTCCAGAAGGCCAAGAAAAGGCAGAGACCAAAATTATCAGTCATACACTGTTACTGTCATGAAATAGTGGTCCTCGTCGCGTCGTGATTTGGTCGGAGAGAACAGAGAGATACGCGGACGGCAATATGAGATCACAAAACCCATGTATTAAGATCCAGCATCCGTGGATTCTCAACATCCAGTCATTTGATCTGCATAGAAATGTAGGGAAAGTGAAAGTAATTGATGGGTGAGGTTTCCATGTCTCGGCCTCCTCTATATACTCTCTCCTTCATAGAATTCATGTAGTGTATATTAAGATCCAGCCATTTGTTAGGGAGAGAAATTTAGCTCATGCGAAAAAAAAGAATGGTGATGCTTCCATGTCGCAGCCTCCTCCTGATAGCCTTCAGCTACCTGATAACACCACTTTCTGCTGCACAGACCATGAAGGAGGATCATCGAAACACCACTTTCGTCCTCGACACATTCAATAGAAGCAATTTATTCTTGGGAGGGGGTGCTTCAATCATGCGCTTCGAACCCGTGCTTGCCCTCACAAATCATTCGAAATTCGTTTCAGGCCACGCGCTGTATTCGATTCCCGTGCAGATGAAAAGCAATGACACGGTTTCCTCCTTCAGCACTACCTTCGTTTTTTCAATGGTGCCTCCTCCCTCTGACGTAGGCGGACATGGAATAGCCTTCGTGATGATGCCCCACAGATCTCCCATCGGCGCTCTGCCAGCCCATTATTTTGGCTTACTAAACGCCACCAGCTGCGGGCAGGCATCCAACCACTTGTTTGCAGTGGAGTTCGATACGATCAAGAATGTGGAATTCAATGACCCAGACGATAGCCACGTAGGTGTGGACGTCAATGACCTCAAGTCAGTGCTCACCGAGCCTGCCGGTTATTGGGATGGGGCGGACAGCTTCCATGGATTGAGCCTCAAGAGCGGGCGGAACATTCAGGCCTGGATCGATTACAATCATCCTCAAAGCCGCCTAAACGTTACCATCACGTTTGCCGGCTTGCCGAGACCGCAGAGGCCGTTGATATCTCTGAAAATTGATCTGCGCAACGTTCTGCAAGAGAAGATGTTTGTTGGATTTTCAGCGGCCACAGGGGTCTTCGTGGAAGACCATTACATTATGGCGTGGAGCTTCACCACCGAAGGCACGGCACCGCCCCTCGATGTGTCGCGTCTACCTTCATTTGCTAACGAGTATTTCAAACGTCCGGACCCCAAATTCATAGCCGGCGTCACCGTCGCCACTCTTGTTCTCGTCTCGCTGGCTATTGGGGTGCCCCTGTTTCTGAAAAGAACGAAAAACAGGGAAACGATTGAAGAATGGGAGCAGGAGTACTGGCCCCATCGATTCACTTACCGGGAGCTCAGCATTGCCACCAGCAGATTCCGGGGTGATAAAGTATTGGGGCAAGGGGGATTTGGCAAGGTCTGTTGGAAATGGTAATTTCTCCTGTGCGCAGGAGGCCAGCAGTTAAGGCGCCCGGTCAGCGGTCAACAGCCACCCTGAAACCACCGAAGCAAACCACAAAACCAGCCGGTCTCATATCGCAACACCCTTCAGCGAAAGGTAGTTTCCATGCAACGAGCTCCAATGCAATTGGGAGCCGACAACTGTCCAACAAGTGATGCTGGCCTGACATCATCAGCATGTCACATCCGTCGGAAGGTAACTTCCGGTCTTCTTACCCCGCCCGATATGCGTCCGATCAACAGTGAATGTCCTCCGCCGTTTGATTGTCTGAAAAGTCTCCGCTGGTTAAGGTGTCCGAAGTACATACGGGCCTGTCAAATTAATGAAGCGTGGAGTAATGAACCATGGACCTGTCCCATACGCTATGTTAAATGGCTAACATTCCTTCTTGGTAAAACCTTTAATATTTCATACGGCAAGTCAATAGGAGCATGGGCGGAAAATGTCAGGTGAAGTTTTTTAATGTTTTACCTACGGCCCTTTAATAAAAAGTATGGGGTAAAATACAAAGTAAGTTTTTGTTTTATTTTTATTATTCGTGCATATGAAACGAAAAAGTGTTGACTCCATTAGTGGTGATTTGCATTGCACACGGTAAAAATTTTGGGCTCGCAGCAGCCTGTAAAAACTATGGTGTGTGTGGGTTAAAAATATATTGTAGTTGCACACGGGAGGAGAAGTGTGAAAAACCCAAGGATTGTAATTCTGTGTGTCATGTGAAAACACACGGTGAAAATAGAAAACAGGGTCCGCAGCACCTGTAAAAGACCAGCGAAGAAGAACCAGGGGAACACACATGAATGTGTGTGAATATTTTTGGTTTGTAATGTAATGTCATTTTTGAATGAAATGCAGCAGAGTAAAAACCATTTTGCTTGTAATGTAAGAAGAAAAATTGCACAGCAGTGCAGGAGAAGACAAAGAAGTGAAAGAAGAAAAACCATGGGCAAGTATGTGAAACCATGAATTGTTTCACACAGCAGTGAAAAGGTGAATGTGTAAATGCCTGTAGTTTTTATTTTTCACACAGCAGTGAATGTAAATGAAATATTTACACAGTGGTGTAAAATTTCATAGGAGGCAGAGTAAGTTTTGTAAAATGTCTTGATGAATCCCTCTGAGTGAAAGAGGATGAATATGTCTCAGTAAATTCTCAGGTGAAAATAGAGTTTTGGTTTAATGTTGTTTTTGGTAAATCCCTCTCAGCAAAGAGGATGAATGTGTAATTGTGAATTTATTTTAATGAATGGAAATATTTTATGGTGGGGAAATACTCTGTTCTCAGCTATTTTTACAAAGGGTCCTCTGTGCAAAAAGATCCTGGAGTAGAGCAAAGGAAACAGAGCATAGCCTCTGTGTTTTATATTTGTGGTTTTGGTATTTTCCCATTGCAAGCAAAAATACCCAACAAGGTCTACAAGGGGGTTCTCCCCAGCAGCGGCCAAGAAGTAGCAGTGAAATGCATAACGAAGGAGTTCACGGAAGGAATGAAAGGGTTTGTCGCAGAGATCTCGAGCATGGGACGCCTACAACACCGAAACCTGGTTCATCTCCGGGGATGGTGCCGGAGGGAGAAGCAATTATTCATCGTTTACGACTATATGCCCAATGGCAGCTTGGATTATCTCATATTCGGGAACCCAACTAGAGTCTTGCCATGGCCTCGGCGATACGCGATCCTGAAGGGCGTGGCGGCGGGGCTGCTGTATCTGCACGAGGGATGGGAGAAAATGGTCATCCACAGAGACATTAAGTCGAGCAACGTGCTTCTGGATTCCGATCTCAACGGGCGGCTAGGAGACTTTGGCCTCGCTCGGCTGCATGATCACAACGAGAACCCTCAGATGACTCATGTGGTGGGAACGCTGGGGTACATAGCGCCGGAGCTCATAAACACGGGGAAGACCACTACCAGTTCGGACGTATTCGGCTTCAGGGTTCTGCTGTTGGAAGTGGCCTGCGGGAGGAGGCCCGTGGATTTGTCGAAGGAGGCGGAGGAAGCGATTTTGGTGGAGTGGCTGTGGCAGCTGTACAGCGAGGAGAGGCTGCTGGAGGCATCGGATTCAAAGCTGGGGAAGGGATATGATGCGTGCGAGATGGAGAGGGTGCTGAAATTGGGGTTGTTGTGTTGTCATCCAGAACCTGAGAGCAGGTTGGACATGCGCCATGTTTGCCAAATACTGGAAGGCGAAGCTCCCCTTCCCGACATCTGCGTTGCTTCGTTAAACGTTAGTATTATGGATTCTTAACCCATATAGCTGGTCTCTCCGGGATACGTGACTAATAATTCTGCGAAGTACAGGCCATCGCCATCTTTATTCCGATGCAGATTTTGGTATCTTTCAATTGTAAATTTTGAAAATATCTTAGGACATGAATTCTGAAAATATTTTAAGATATAAATGTAAATATTTTAGAATATAAATGTAAATTATTTGATGTGATTGGGATGATTGAATATTTCAAGCGGAGATTATTATATGCAGTCATTGGGATACACTGGCATCCAACAAAAAATTGGCCCATTTTATTAGGAAAATGATTTTTTATTATGTGTATGTTTATTATTAAATATTAATATAATTTTATTTTTATTTGGATTAACAATCTTAACATTTAACGATTAGATTTTTTCACACTAATACGATGATTCGTGCCATTTTTAAAAACATTTAATAATGAAGTCTTAAAGATATAATATATATATATAGTATATATAAATATAAAAGTATCTAGAAATTATCGAAAGGAATGAACTCTAATCGAAAGGAATGAACTCTTTCGTGTATGGGATCTATGTTATTAAACAGGAAATAAAATAAGAATGGTACGAGAAACTAAGTTCGGAGGTTTTGCTCCTAAGAAATAAGGAGAGATAAAAAATAAGATTGAAGTTTAATAATGGAAAACAAATTATTAATTTTAATAATGTTTTTAAGATTGAAGTTTAATAATGGAAAACAAAATATTAATCTTAATAATGTTTTTAATTGTGAAATTGTAAAAAATTAATTGTGAAATTGTAAAAAATATTTATCAATTCTAAAAAATAGCAAACATTTATGAGAATAAGAGATTTGAAATATAAATAAATAAAATGTATATTTTTAAATATGGATGTATCTTTAAAGCCATTTCTAATAATTCATATGCAAAATGCAAGTAAACCTAATAATCTAGATTTTCAAGTTCATTTTCTAGAATGGTTGATGAGCTTGAGCAAATTCTGAAAGCATTATTTTGGTTAGTAGACTTCTTGTTATTATCAAGTATTTCTTCAGCATTGTCTTGTAGCACGTTAAGTGGAAGCTCATTATCTCCATCATTTTGTGAAACACCATAATCTCACATTCTCGTGGGTTTAATTTTGTAATCTAGTTATTGTCGAGATAACAAGCGTAGATTTGAATGTACAAACATCAAATCTTGTGCCTTTTTTGTTCATATGTGATTCCTCTTTGTTGAATGGAATTAAAGCATATTCACTTCAATTTATTTCACATGTAGATGAACTAGTTACCTATGAAATAAAATTAACATTATGTTAGCAAAAGACATTTGAAATATTAAAAGGAAAAAAATCCAAAATGAAAAGTAGACTTAATTACTTAAACAATAAATCAATACATTAAAGATATTTGTTATCAAGCATACCTTTGAAAGTAAATAAATAGCCAACCAATGAAGCAAGGGAGTCTCTGTACCATATTGTAGCCAAAAGTCTATGGCACCAAGTTGTTCTTTATTGTATGCACAGTCGTCATTTGCAAAGTGGTCCTCTGATCTCAAGTACTTTCCCTACTTAAGTCATAAAGCAGTGCGATCCTAACGATCGTAACACCTACATATAAAAGTGTTCCAATTTTTCATCACCTCTACATTTGAAGATAGTTTCTTATGAAACCACTTAGGATTGAGTAGGAAAGAAATTGAATGAAAAGGGCTATGTATATTTTTCCATCTTGTTAGACTAAGTTGCCACACATTATTTTTGGTGTCTTTGTGGATCTTAGAATTTTCATCTTCCATTATGTCATGAAACATCTCTCTCATTTGATCCATATTCTCAAACATATCCCCTAAGCATGGTTGACCACTATCAAATATGTGAAGAGTGGAAACAATAGATGTAATGAGGGTGACAATATCCTCCACTCTCCTCAAAAAATCCTTTGAAGAAAGACCAAAAATAATGTCGTCAACTTTTGGACCATCCTCAATATGAGAACTCTTCCACCTCTGTCAATCTATTGATATCACCATATCTCTCAAAGATTGATGCATTTTTATAAGGTGTTGAAGAATAATGAATGTAGATGTAAATCTAGTCTTGACACGTCGAAGAAGCTGAAGATTTGCATATTTCCTATAAATTGATATGGATGTTGCATGATGAACAATAAAATTTTGTGGCATCTTTGCTTCAGTTATAGTTTTCACAACCTAAAAAATGTTATTAATATATTTTAGGAGCTAGCAAATTCATGCAATGCATAGAACAAAGAGTAAAAAAATTATTAGGTATTCATGAGATAGTAGCACAATTTAATGCCATCCATGCCATTGAATCCACTTCTCCTAATATTCATGCTAAAATGCAACGGGTATTATATCACTACTAGCAGGTCTTTAACAAACCTAATGAGCTCCCACCCTCTAGGGGTGAACATGATCATAACATCCCTTTGCTCCCGGGTACTCGACCATCAAATGTTTGCCCCTATCGATATCATTTCGCATAAAATAATGAAATTGAAAAAATCATCAAGGAACTCCTCAAAGTCGGTGTTATTTGTCCCAACATCAACCCTTTTCATCTCCAGTGGTCATGTTTTTAAAGAAAGACAATGAATGGCACATGTGTCTAGACTTTAGGGCCCTTAACAAGCTCACTATCAAGGACAAAGTTCCTATTCCAATAGTTGATAATCTACTTGATGAAATGCATGGTGCCAAATTTTTTACCAAGTTGGACCTCCGATCAAGCTATCACCATATGCATATGAAGAAAGTTGGCATTCCTAAGATAGCCATTTGAACTTATTATAACCACCCCCCTCCCATATCTACCCAAGTAACTGGCCAACTAGGGTAAACATGTGACGAGAGACTACTATGATATGATTCAACCTCCTTGGTATCCTTAAGGAAATGGAATCAATGGAAACCCATCAAAAATACCTTCCACACCAGCAACAACACTCCCAAGAGCCATCCCAACCACACAAGTATCATGCCCCTGGGTCCCACTAAGTTTTTAAGCTATTAAACCTCTGGATGCTTCCATGTTATGGGCATGCCAATGTCCGGAGAGCTTTGGACACTCCCATGCTATGGGCACACCAGTGTCCAGAGAAATTTGGACGCTCCCACAGGCCATCATGCCTACATCTAGGGACTTTTTCCAGTAGACCTGTGCCAAAGTCCACGATAAGGCACCTTTCAAGGTCAAAATTCTGGCCACTGCCCAGAACTTGTTGTAACTCTCGGAATCCATTAAACACATGATAACAAGACTAATATAACAAAAACCCAATTCCAAGACTAGGATTGACCATCCCCAACCTGGATTGACATTCTATTAAACACTTGGCATCAACGCAATCTACATGTCCAGGATACAAGATATAGCATGAATGATTGAAACTCTTATGAGACATGATAAGAAGAATCACCACCTTATCCTTTGAACTATTATGACATCAATTAGTTCTTGCATCCATCATTTTAACAATACAAGTAAATACATGAAATAACCATGACCTAAACCAGTCAATTAACCATGCTTATAACCAGCATAAAGCCAATGAACTAACAGTGAGATAACAACCATTAAATCCACATATTAATAAGTACAAAAACAAGAGAACTTAGCTTTTATTAAACATAGACAAATCCGACCAGGGTTAGGGCTTCCATGTGCCACCTGACCGTAGACATGGCTGAACCAAATATTTCTTTCAGCCAATCACCCCTGTGCCATATTCCAAGCATGAATGTGGGATCTCATGGAGAACCAATACAAAAACAACCAAGGGAATTGAGAGGTTAAACCATCTCCACCCTCACCAATCCATGATCACACCATAACCAATGTTCCATTCATAAAACCAAACCGAACTTGCAATGCCATCTAGAATCCATCACTATCCTTGAGGAATTTTCCATTTCCTTGTCTCTTGGGCTTTACCGTAATCCAATCTTGGATCACTAGGCCCTAAACTAAGACACCAACCTCTCACACTTTATTGCAACCCACACCGGATCACTAAGCCCTAAATCGAGACCCCTCCCTCAGGCTTTACCATGGATCCCGCCAAAACCGATCAAGGGATTCCTAGGCCTTTGGGAATAAACCTTGAGACCACATCTGCCTTAGATTCTGAAATCCATATGGCAACTCCAAAGCTCAAAACCGAGATCAACATCCCAACACACCATGGCATCCAAAAAAAGGAAAGGCTGGGTTGAAAACAATGTCATAACTCCGTAAAACCATTCCATCAACAACAAGAGAACCATACACTAACATGCAAAGCCATGCATGTCAAAACTAGCTAGGAAATCACACATGCAATATGTTACCTGCAAGTATTCCTGTTGAAGCTACTTGATCCTGCTCTTCCTTGCTTGATCATTTCTTTCCTTCCTTTCTTCAAAGCTAGAGTGCTCCAAGAAAATTCTAAGTGTCCAAGAGTGAGAGAGAGAGAGAATAATGAGAGAGCTCCAAAATTGAACTGACTAAGCTTACACTAACCAAGCCTACATTGACCAAGCTTAACTCTAACCAAACCTACCAACTGATCCTCAGAAGCCTTTTTATCAATGAGGCTTCTATTTTCTTCAATTTCCATTATTTTCCTTCATTTTCCTCCTCACTTGCAACCTTTGACCTTTCACCTCCCTTTTCTCCTAATTTCCTTTATTTTCATAAATAAATGTGCCAAAAATGCATTTTTTTTCTCTTTAATGCCTTTCTCAATTTCCTTTAGCCATAAACACATCCAGTGATGTCCACTAGGATATCTTTGCCCAACATTCAGCTTGGAATAATTGTCCCTCAACTGTGGTCTTATTTTGCCTTTATTAACTTTTATTACATGGAATTTTCTCCGAAGCTGTTACACTCATGAAGGCCATTATGAATTCCTGGTCATGCCATTTGGTCTTTGTAATGCCCCGTCTACTTTTAAGAGCTAAATTTAGAATGTGCTAAAAATAGACCTGCTAAAAATAACATGTCTAAGGCCAGTGATGTCATTGGCCACATTGGGTGAAACATGAAATTGTTAAAAATAGAAAGTTCTAAAAATAGCATTTCTGGGTCCCTTCCTATTTATAGCAGTCCCTAGTCTATCTATATGAAGTAAAATTAATTTTGGTCTTAACAATAGTTTGAAATATTAATTAATTAATCTCCATGAGTTAATTAATTATGAAAAATTAAACTTGAAGTCTTTGTGAGATCATGCAATTATTTTCTCCCTTGATTTAGGAATTTATCCCTTGATTAAACGAGATAAGGTTCGGTTCTATAATGAGAGAATCAGTTGACTTAGTTTTAACTAGTCAAGTCCAGTTAGAATATTTTAACAAGTTGTTAAAATAATAAAATATAGTTTGTTAATGCTTGCATGCTTGTGACAACTATTATTTTAGATAACTGAGGATTCACTCATGGATAATTGTTGCATGTCAGTTCTGTTAGACCCAGTTGAGATGAGATGTGGGACAATGTACTATCAGATGCTTAACTATTTCTAGTAAGTAGTTTTTGCATGGTTGAGGAACTAGTGTTCTCAAGGAATACGTAGTTGGACCATTGGTTGTTTTTGGTATGTTGGAATTAATAGCATATACTTTTGCTATTATTTCCTAAGCAAACTACGTAAGGACCATAAGAAAAGCCTATATAAATAGGGTTTGGGTGGTTCATGAGACATATCTTCATATCTTCAAAGATCATTGAGAACTGAATAGCTTGAGAGCTGGTTCTTTTTGTATTGTGAAGAGGATTTCCACTTGATTGATAATACATGGTTGGGGTTTTATGCTGGTGCTTTCCCCTGGATATATCTTGTGTTATGTGTGATTACTTCTCTTGATTAGTTATGCATGTTTCTACTTTATGTTGCTCATGAATTTGATTATGCTTATGCTTAATGTTTTGTAGAAGTAGAACAAGTATTATGCTTTAGGACATTGCATATATCGGTTTGTTCTACAGGTAAAATTTTCTACATGGTATCAGAGCACAGGTGATCAAGCAAGAACAGTATACTAGCAGGAGAAATTCGAATTTTATTATTCGGGATATAGATCTCAAGTTCTTATCACATCTATTTCATTGATGACGTACTATGGTTTGAGGCTTGAGTATGCCCTTGATGGCAGCTCAAACTATATAGCTTGGAAGGATTGCATGGAGGCAGTTTTGGAAGATAATGGTCTTAAGGATTTCATTGATCAAGAAATCCCTAAGCCTACTGACAAGACTGAGCAGGTGGAATGGAGGAAGTGTGTGGCTACAACTAGGAGAATTCTCTTAGAGGGAGTGCGAAATAACGTCGTCTCGAGCCTCCATGGGAAGGAGACTCCACATGCAATGTGGACAACATTGAAAGATTTATATCAGAATAGCAGTGATTAGAGGAAGCTGGCACTGAAGGACAAAATTTGAAAGATCAAGTGTGAAAGGGATGAGATGATCTCTATGTATCTGATCAAGCTCATCACATGCAGGGATGAGCTTGCAAGTGTAGGGGTCGTGACATTAGATGAGGATATGGTGAGTCTAGCACTCCTTGGCCTTCCTAAGAGCTGGCATAGCTACCAGGACTTGGTGAATGGAAGGTAGAAACTGCCAGATTGGGAACAACTATGGTCGAATTTGATGTAAGAGGAGATCAGATGGACCACCAGAGATACTTCTTCATTCATGCATGATAAGGAGAATTGTGCCTTAGCAAGTAATGCGAAGAAGGGGAAGGAAAAGGTTTCTCTTTCCGAATCCAGGTCTTCCAATGATGGGAAGAAGGTTGACAAATCGAAAGTGCAATGCTTTCGTTGTCATGAGGTGGGCCATCATGCTGCAAATTGTCCACGGAGGAAATCTAAGAAGGGATCTGGGGAAGGATCTGAAAGTGAGGCACTTGCTTCATAGTTTGAGTTGGATTTCACACTCTTCGTATGCATGGTTTCATCCATGGTGGGAAGTGGTTGGTTTCTTGACAATGGAGCTTCTTTCCACATGACCGACAACAAGAGTTTGTTCAGTACTTTGGAGGAGAAAGATTTCCAGATACTCATAGTGATGGGTAATGATGAGAAGTATAGTGTCTCAAGTGTAGGCATGATTATTTTTCAGAGGGAGCATGGAGCTCACCTTACCTTGACCGATGTGAAGTATGTACCAGGATTGAAGAGAAACTTGGTGTCGATCACGATGCTGGAAGACAGATGCTATGATGTAGTCTTCAGTAAGGGAAAGGTTTTCCTTAGACACATCATCATTAGACAGGTGAAGTAGATTGATTCACGGGTCAAGAACCTGTATGCTCTTTGTTGGCATTATGTTTCTAGTATGGTTATATGTTACAGATTTTGTACTTGATGGCAACACCCATGGCATGGCTCTCAATATGATGAGAATTAAGAAGTACGCAGCATGTGGAGAAAAGTTCACGGAATTTAATGCAGAGAAAAGCAGGAGGTTGTGGAGCAGCCACAACAAGGGAAGCTGAGTGGAGATTGAGTAGAGACATCTACTCATGCAGAGACCTCCAGTAGGGGGAAACTTCCAGCCAGGTGGGCAGAGGGATCGCATGCAGCCATACCTCCAGGTAGGAGGTGGGGTGATATAGAGTGATCGTCCCAAGGAGGAGGGGCAGGATCCTTGAGGTACCCAACCTCTTGGATGAGACCTTGCTATAGGAGTCCCGATGTGGAGTAGCGAGAACTGACTGATTGGGTAGAGATAGATGTAGATGGAGCAGCAGAGAGAGCAACAGTGCAGGGAATCCCAGGATAGCGCATAGCTAGCAGGCTCTAGCAATGCGAGAGGCACAAGTGTTTTGCATAGTGCTAGGTGGCACAAAGAAGTGTGCAATGGCACGAAATGCGTGGAGATGTTGTAGTAGCGCAAATGTTAGAGAGGGAGCACTTGTTAGCAACAAGTAGAGCTTCACCATCAGAGTATGTTCCTAGCCCAACAGAGTGGTCAGTTAGGAGTGTTTTTGTTCCAAGTGTTGTTGGAGCAAGTGGACCAGGTAGATGTGTTGCATGCAGAACATTCCAGAGTTAGAGGATTGGGTTCAAGAGGAAGCCTTTCTTATTGAGAGGGAGTGTTGAAAAGTGTGCAACAAGAAATGTTAAATTTAGAATGTGCTAAAAATAGACCTGCTAAAGATAGCATGTCTAAAAATAGCAGTTTGACCAATGATGTCATTGGCCACATTGGGTGAAACGTGAAATTGCTAAAACTAGAAAGTTCTAAAAATAGCATTTCTGGGTCCTTCCTATTTATAGCAGTCCCTAGTATATCTATATGAAGTAAAATTAATTTTGGTCTTAACAACAGTTTAAAATATTAATTAATTAATTTCCATGAGTTAATTAATTATGAAAAATTAAACTTGAAGTCTTTGTGAGATCATGTAATTATTTTCTCCCTTGATTTAGGAATTTATCCCTTTATTAAAGGAGATAAGGTTCAGTTCTATAATGAGAGAATCAGTTGACTTAGTTCTAACTAGTCAAGTCCAGTTAGATTATTTTAACAAGTTGTTAAAATAATAGAATATAGTTTGTTAATGCTTGCATGCATGTGACAACTATTATTTTAGATAACTGAGGATTCACTCATGGATAACTGTTGCATGTCAGTTCTGTCAGAGACCCAGTTGAGATTAGATGTGGGACAGTGTACTATTAGATGCTTAACTGTTTCTAGTAAGTAGTTTTTGCATGGTTGAGGAACTAGTGTTCCTAAGGAATACATAGTTGGACCATTGGTTGTTTTTGGTATGTTGGAATTAATAACATATGCTTTTGTTATTATTTCCTAAGAAAACTATGTAAGGACCATAGGGAAAGCCTATATAAATAGGGCTTGGGTGGTTCATGAGACATATCTTCATATCTTCAAAGTTCATTGAGAACTGAATAGCTTGAGAGCTGATTCTTTTTGTATTGTGAAGAGGATTTCCACTTGATTGATAATACATGGTTGGGGTTTTATGTTGGTTCTTTTCCCTGGATATATCTTGTGTTATGTGTGATTATTTCTCTTGATCAGTTATGCGTGTTTCTAATTGATGTTGCTCATGAATTCGATTATGCTTCCGCTTAATGTTTTGTAGAAGTAGAACAAGTATTATGCTTTAGGACATTGCATATATCGGTTTGTTCTACAGGTGAAATTTCTACATGGTATCAAAGAACAGGTGATCAAGCAAGAATAGTATACTGAGAGGAGATTTCAAAGTTTTGGGTTTTGGGCCGAGAGTTTGCAGAGTAGATCTAAAAAAATTTGTACAAAATTTTCAGAAATAAATAGCAGATTTGGATTCCTTGCAAAAAAATACCGAATAAAATAAAATAAAATAAAATAAAATAAAATAATCGTTTGAATCGGAGTTTGGATGAGGGAGATATTGCTGATTTAAAATCAGCTCCTTTTCTAGAAAATTTCGTGACGGCGGGAAAGTGGAAATAGATTGGTGTGCTAGCCAAGAACCTGTATGTACTTGAGGTACAAGATGCATGCAAAGCCTTGAGGAGCAAGGCAAATGTTAGAGACTTGGTGGTTGAGAGGGAGGGTATATTACCTTTCAACATGTAGAGCCAGAAGAAGTCTCAGACGATTGTGGAGGAGTCATGATTGGTGCAACAACTTCAGGAGGTTGTGGAGTAGTCACAACAAGGGAAGCTGAGTGGAGATCAAGTAGAGACATCTACTCATGCAGGTACCTCCAGTAGGGGAAAACTTCGAGCCAGGTGGGTAGAGGGATCAAATGCAACCATACCTTCAGGTAGGAGGTGGGGCAATGTGAAGTGATTGTCCAAAGGAGGAGGGGTAGGATCCTTGAGGTACGCAACCTCTTGGATGAGACCTTGCTACATGAGCCCCGATGTGGAGTAGTAGGAACTGACTGATTGGGTAGAGATAGAGGCAGATGGAGCAACAGAGAGAGCGATAGTGCAGGGAATCCAAGGACAATGCATAGCTACCAAGGTGCATCAATGTGAGAGGCACAAGTGTTTTGCACAGTGCTAGGTGGCACAGAGAGGTGTGCAATGGTGCGAGATGCATGGAGATGTTGCAGTAGCGTAGATGTCAAAGAGGGAGCACTCGTTAGTAGAAAGTAGAGCTTCAGCATCAGAGTATGTTCCTAGCCCAACAGAGTGGTCAGTTGGGAGTGTTTTTGTTCCAAGTGTTGTTGGAGCAAGTGGACCGGGTAGATGTGTGGCATGCAGAACATTCTAGAGTTACAAGATCGGGTTCGAGAGGAAGCCTTTCTTGTTGAAAGGGAGTGTTGAAAAATGTGTGACAAGAAATGCTAAATTTAGTAAGTACTAAAAATAGCATGTCTAAAAATAGCAGTTTGGACAGTGAGGTCATTGGCCACCTATGGTGAGAGGTGAAACTGTTAAAAATAGAAAGTTCTAAAAATAGCATTTCTAGGTCCCATCCTATTTATAGCAGTCCATGGTCTATCTAAAGGAAGTAAAATTAATTTTGGTCTTAACAGTAGTTGGAAATATTAATTAATTAATTCAGTTGAGTTAATTAGTTAAAGAAATTTGAATTTGAAGTCTTTGTGAGCATGCACATGAGTTGTCCCACTGATTGAGGAATTTATCCTTAATTTCCTCCACTAATTGAGGGAATAAGTATGAGTTCTATAACGAGAGAATCGGTTGACTTAGTTCTAACTAGTGAAGTCCAGTTAGATTATTTTAACAAGTTTCTAAAATAATAAAATATAGTTTGTTGATGCTTGCATTCATGTGAGAACTATTATTTTAGATAACTAAGGATTCACTCATGGTTAATTGTTGCATGTTAGTTTTGTCAGAGACCCAGTTGAGATCAGATGTGGGATAGTGTACTATTAGATGCTTGGATATTTCTAGTAAGTATTCCTTGCATGGAGAAGGATCTATTATAGGAGATTGGAGGACTTGTG
>APFE030372896.1:155461-167501 GCA_000404065.3 Pinus taeda
GCTTTCCATTCCAATGGGTGGTGCTGATGTTGTACTAGGAGTCCAATGGCTGCAATCCTTGGGTACAATAGCTTTTAATTTTCAAGAACTTTTCATGAAATTCTCTTCAAAAGGAAAGGAAGTTGAATTAAGAGGTATCGTAGGGAAATCGGGAAAGATATTCACTCTAACGGTATGAAAAAGCTTCTAAAGAAAGAACAATGAGGCATAATTTTACAATTATGTTGACTAGAGGTTCCCACAATGAAATCATGCATTTCTCCATATCTCCAAAAAGTCTTGGACAATCATTCCAAGGTATTTGAGACTCCCAAAGGCGTGAGGAGAGTTAACTCTCCAAGACCATTCTAAATTGTAAAACATATAAGTTTGATTAAAGAGCGAAATCCAATAGCATTAGGGAGATCGAGAAAGCTCCGTGACTAGGAGTAAAGCACTAGGGTTAGTGAAGATAAGGATGAGAGATACCCCCTCTCTTACTTGTTGGATCCTACCTCACCACTATTCCGCCTGGCTTTTGATATGAGTTGGTGACCGTAGTTGCCTATCCTAGGATCCACACACGTGGTTGTGGAGGGGAATCCCATGGCACCTGAGGTTGACGTTGTATCACATTCAACAATACTTCTAGAGGGCACCCTTGTGAAGCTTAGGGGCTTGCAATGACAAAGGCTGTTGTCTGGAGGTTAGCATAACTACCTCTAATACCTTCGATATTAGGCCTGAGGCATAATTACCCCAGTCTATTTTCGGAAGGCCCTTATTATTAGCTTTCTTGTCTTTTGGTGTCCATGCCTGATCACCCGGAGTGGAAATACTTGGAAGTTGTTTGATTGTTGATATATTTAGGGACATTTTAATGAGTGCTCTGTGCTCCTAGTTGGCATAGATTTATAATTTTCTTGAGTATTTAAGTAGATCTTTTAAATAATTAAAAGTGGCTGACCAACCATCTTGACGGTCTCGGAGACTTCGTGGGATTTCACCTACGATTCCGGAGCCTTCTTATAGAACGCATAGGAGTGATTCTGCCAGTGGTTTACAACCAATGGTAGTAGGCGCATCGGAGATTGATCCTCCACTTGGGGGCATTAGTTCACAAGATAGACCTGGTACTAATATAGAGTTAGAGAGGAACACACCAGTTCTTTCTCGAGTACTCTTCTAGTCGAAAGATAGTATTGAAGTAGAAGGGCTTTCAGAGTCGATTGTGGCTCCAAATTCTCCTCTCCCTCCTGATCATCTAGACATTTTTTTATACATTGGAACCCCAACTCATAGGCCTTCGAGCCCAGGTTTACATACATCCATCCCTTCGATGACCACTGCTAGAAGCATGGCATCCACAACGAGTGTTGTGAGCATTCAGACTCCCATATTTGTACAAGGGGGAGGAACTATTTCCATCCCTTCTAACACTCCCAACACAACTATATTTGGGTCTACTTCCATTCCGTCGATGAGTGGAAGTTCTCAATCTAATGCATCCAATTTTGATTTTTCCCTTTTGGAATGCCTTCTCAAGGTATTCCTTCAGTTCCTTTGAATATACCATCAACCACCTCTACATCCATGATGAGTGGATCGGCTTCTTTCTAGGGTTTCCCATTTGGAATTGGTCATATACCACATTCCAATCTGACAGTAGGGTCAATGTCGTTTCCTTTTACAAGTCAAGGTAGTAACCCCTTCCAGAGTTGGACAAACACTGCAGTTAGTGGGATAGGAGTTGGGAATCAATGTTTCAGCCAACAAGGGAATGTGTCGTATTCTTTGGTTAATTCATTTCAAAGCTTTTCACCCTTTGCTAACGCATGGAACCCTTATTAGGGGCTATTAGCTCCTTTCAATACTTCATTAGGAGGTAACTTCACTGGTTACGAAGGATTTTTGGTAGGAGTTGGTCAAACTCCAAATTTTTTTGGACCACAAGGATCACCTTTTGGTTCAGTTGGATCTATGAGTTACTTTGGGAAACCTGGTGCCTTTCAAAATCCAGGTCATTCTTTTCAGAGCTTCGGGAACCCTGCCCATTTTGGATGGAATTCCCAAGGTCCTCCATGACTTCCTTTTCTGGCCACGCTTAATTTTCCAGACTTAACTAACTTGATGAATGATCCAATTAGGTACAATCTGGCTTGGCCTCCGATCCCATCTAAACTTCCATCGGATATTCCAAAGTTAGAAGGGAAGAGTGGTGAAGACCCGGGGGATCATGTGACCACATTTCACTTATGGTGCTCATCTAAATCCCTGATAGATGATTTGATCAAGTTGAGGTTATTTCAGCGTGCCTTAACTAGGAATGTAGCCAAATGGTATATAGAGTTGTCAAGGGGAACCTATACTTCTTTCGCTGATTTGGCTAATATTTTCTTGAACCATTTTCAGTTGTCTGTCTGGTATGAAGCCATAATTGAGCTTTTGGTCAACTTTCATCAAGACACGGCAACTCACATTTTAGATCATATCCAGGAATGGAGATGGAGAAAAAGGCTTATCAATGCTGAAATTCCACCAGAGTTCTATCTCGAATGGTTTCTTGAATCATTACAACCTGAGATCTCAAAGGATGTTTCTCTTTCCGGTGTTTATTCGGAAGAGAAAGCTATTTTTCGAGCCCAACAATTAGAACTGATATATTCTCAGTCTGGAACTCTTTAGAAAATCCTACCTTACACTCCTATATCTAAGGTTGATTTAGCCAAATTGAAGTTGAGCCTTGATGTCGATGGTATAGTTGGATCAACTGACACAAATACGGTGACCCTTTTGAACCAATTGCAATAATTGTCTCTATAAACTGCTTCTTCTAACCAGGTAGCACCGTCTACACCTTCACCTTACCAACCTACCTCTATAAACGTCGTCCAGGCCTCTAACCCCAAAGGAAATAAACAATCCGATGGGAAGAAGAAGGGACAAGGTAAGAAGAAGAACCAGGAAGGGAAGGGTAATGCGAACAAACCTGACAACGGTGCCGGTGAGGGTAGAAAAAATTCCAAGAAAAAGGTTAAATTTCCATGCAAATTATGCAATGGTGATCATTTGACTCACCTCTGACCTAAGATTCAAGATGCTCAATGCTTGTTAGTGCAGCAAGGGTCCTCTAGCTCCCAAGCTATCCTAACTAACCCTTTTCCCCAAGGGCAACAATTACTTGCTAGCACGAACTCGAATGCTGGTACTCCACAGGGGGCAACCAGGAAGGGGAAAATTCCTCAAATGTTTATATGATGAAATCTCATGTTGACGTTGCTACACAAGCACGTGATTATGGTGAAACAGAAACATCTAAAGCTAAATCTGTTCCCGAAACCACATACTCACTTCATATTGAGCGACCCTCTGCTGAGTCTATACCTCAGATACCAAAAGGTTCTACAAAGCACTCAAATATTAACCCTAATTCTAGGGCAACCCAAAACTACTTGATTGTAGAAGATCTGGCTCAAAGTCCTTGTGCTATGTCTGCGTTATAGGTACTCCAATCGTGTCCTGCTCAGAGAAGTGCTTTGCTTTCAGAAATCAGGGTAGTGGATCCAAAAAATTATTTAGTGCTCACTTTTGATATGCTGAATGTCAAAACGAGACTTCCTCACCATATGGCTTTCCAAATAAAGTCCACTTACCGAAAAACCAATATTTTTTGGACAATTATAGATGAGGGAGCTTCCACATGCATAATGTCTATGTCATGTTGGAAGGCCATTGGATCACCTTCAGTTGTTCCTTCACCGACTCTCTTAATAGCATTTGATGGACATTTTCATAGGCCACATAGAATTATCTCAGCCTTTCCTATATGTGTTGGAAGAAAGGTTGTTAATATTGAGGTCGAAAACATTGATGCCAACTTAGATTACAACCTCCTCTTGGGAAGGAATTGGATTTACGAGATGGATGATATAGTTTCATATTTATTCTGCATCCTCTATTTTCCTTATGAGGGGAGAATTGTTAAAATAGATCAGTTAGATTATTCTCCAGGTGACACCCGTGCAACTTCGGATTCTACCGTTCCATTGGTGGATAATCCCGGTCAACCTATTGGGAATTTAGGAGTTGGGATGTGCTCTTCCTTGATGGTTATATTTGACCTTCCCCCTCCTACAGCTAGAATCAATGCAATTTCATCCTCCAAGGGGGCTTCATGGAAAGAGTTCTTTCGAACTCATTATTTTTCAGACCCTTGTACCCTACCTTCATCTACGATAACATTAGATGGAGGGCAGGTTGGTGGAATGGTATTTCCCATTTCTGAAACAGAACTTAGCTATCAATATATCGTTAACTCTATAGGAAACCATCCCACTCCTTTTTCAGAGGAGGAGTTAGATGGTGATGTGGCTCCAGCTTGGACCCTGGACTCTATTTCTGCTCTGGATTGCTTAGATACAATTTTACCATTTGAGGAAGCAATTTTAGAATCAATGATGGGTGTAGATCGACTGTGGGAAGATTTATATCATCGTTCATATTTTCTTCCTCCATTGCATGAAGTCAAATCTAGGTTCTCCAATCTTCTTACTAGCGATGTTTGTACAGTTTCAAACACTTTGGCTCTAGCACAATTATTTGTTGAAGGTAATATGCCAATTATCTTAATAATTGTACCTATAAACATCTCTAGGAATCCTAACATTATAGAAAATGTCTTCGCCGGAGCTGATTGTTCCCCTAAAGAGATTCAAATTTACACCGACCTATTTAAAGAATTTCGAGATGTGTTCACTTGGTCTTATGAGGAAATGCTTGGAATTGATCCATCTATAGTCCAGCATGAGATCAAGACGTACCAAAACGCCAAGCCTATTCATCAGAAGCTTCGATCGGTCAATCCTTGGAAAGCAACAACTATTAAAGCTGAAGTTGAAAAGTTTCTTAAGGTGGGTTTCATATACCCCATTCCTCTAACAGAGTGGGTTTCCAATCCAGTCCTGGTAGATAAAAAGAAAGGAATGATCCGAGTGTGCATCGAATTTAGGGATATGAATAAAGCTTGTCCAAAAGACAATTACCCCATGCCTTTTATTGATCAAATTGTTGATGAATGTGCGGGTAATGAAATTTTTTTTGTTCATGGATGGATTATCTGGTTACAATCAAATTTCTATCCATCCAGAGGACCAGCATAAGACAACGTTTATTTGTCCCTGGGGCACGTTTGCGTACAAGAAGATGCCTTTTGGTCTTAAAAATGTTGGAGCTACATTACAGCGGGCCATGTCTTATGCTTTCCATGACATCAAACATGTTATCGAAGCATACTTGGATGACTTAGCTTCTCATTCTCGAAAGAGAATCGATCATCCCAGCCACCTTCGGTTAGTTTTTGAGAGATGTCGATTTTATAAAATCTGGTTGAATCCGAATAAGTGTGTTTTTGCAGTCACATCTGGTTGGTTTTTAGGGTTCATCGTATTGACTGAAGGGATTCAAGTAGATCCTTTCAAGGTTGAGGAAATAATTCAGTTGTCTCCCCCGTCTTCCATCCATCAACTTCAAAGTCTCCAAGGAAAGGCAAATTTCTTGAGAAGGTTTATAGCAAATTACACTGAGATCACCAAAGGATTTATGTGTTTTCTTAAGAAAGGAGTTCCATTTTTATGGGATGACTTTGCGCAATGATCTTTTGATGCCTTGAAGCAGGCATTAATCTCTGCCCCATTGTTGAGTCCACCAGATTATGGTAGAGATTTTCTTTTGTATCTCATAGCAGCAGAATCAACCATACATATGGTCTGGTTCAGGATGATGATGCCCTCACTGGGCATGTAATCTACTACTTGAGTCGAGGCTTAGTAGGTCTTGAACTACGCTATTCTCCTATCGAGAAATTGGCCTTGGCAACTATCCATGCTGTCCAGCGGCTTCGTCATTATATTCTGCTACTTAAAACGTTGGTCTTAGCGGCTGTCAATCCTTTTTAGTTTGTCCTCAGTAGGCGAGTGATTGGGGCCAAATACAATCAATGGATTGTTATTTTACAAGAATTTGATCTCGAGTTCTTGTCAGCCAAGTCTAAGAAGTCATTGGTTTTTGCGGAATTAATTTTCGAGCTGCCTTGTGAGGAAGACATTGTTTATGAGGAAAAGTTCCCCGACGAACATTTATTCCTCATTCCTTCACAAGATCCCTGGTATGGATATATCATCACATACCTCCAGACTTTGAATTTCCCGCCTGCTTCCTCCAAGGATGAGCGTCGAAAGCTAAGTCACCTTGCCAAAAACTATGTTATCATTGGTGATACATTATATTGCAGAGGGGTTGATTCAATCCTTAGGCGTTGCTTAACTTTGGAAGAAGCACAATATGTACTCAATGATTGCCACAGTGGAGCTTATGGCGATCATCTATCATGGCTTGCAATAGCCCAGAAAATTTTGCGTGCCAGCTGCTTTTGGCCTTCAATTTTCAAAGATTGTATTGAAGCAGTCAAACATTTCCACCATTGTCAAATCTATACTCGAAAAATGCATGCGCATCTAGCTCCACTTTTTCTTGTTATCACTATCGGTCCATTTACGAAGTGGGGCATTGACTTTAATACTTGTAATCCACCTTTGTTGGTGAATCACAAGTACATCATAGCAGCCATAGACTACTTTATGAAGTGGGCTGAGGCCATGTCTACTTACAAAAACGATAGTGAAACAATAGCCTTGTTTCTCTTCAATCAAGTTATTTCACATTTTGGTATCCTGAGAGAGATTGTCACTGACCATGGCAGTCACTTCCAGAATCAACTGATGACCGAATTGGCTCTCATGTTGGGATTCCAGCAGGAGCATTCATCTCCCTATTATCCTCAGGCCAATGGGCAAGTCGAAGCCGTGAATCAGTGCCTCAAGACTATCCTGCAAAGGACAATTGACAAAAATTTCTCCAATTGGCACATCATGTTGTACCCGGCTCTCTGGGCATACCAAACCTTGGTGAAGAATGCCACCAGTTTTATTCCTTTTCAATTAGTTTATGGGCTGGAATCTATTTTTCCTATCGAATGTGAAATTTCGTCCCTTAAGCTAGCTGTAGAACTTCTTCTAGAGACGTCTAGTCTCAAAGAATGCCTCGCTCATTTGAAACATCTCGACGAGCAATGTCGAGATGCTGCCATAATAAACGAGGCCCATAAGAAAAGGGTTAAAACTTAGTATGATAAATCTATCTGTCCTCGGGTCTTTTTTGAAGGCGACCATGTCTTAGTCTATGACCAAGATAAAGACACCTTGGGGGTAGGCAAATTCAATTCTATGTGGTATGGTCCCTTTATAGTTAAACAATTTTTGGGGAAAGGGACTTATGAATTAGTTGATTTTGAAGGGAAAAAGCTGGCGGAGCCCCAAAATGGGATTTACCTTAAGAAGTATTTTGCTTAGGTTCCAGTCGAGAAATTGCTTGTTTGTATATATTGTATTTTTGTACATATTTGTCGGGCAAATTTGTGATATCAACATTTTTTTATCTGCTTTGGCAGGTGTTGATGGATGATTTGATATATTTCGGATTCGCCGATGGTGCTAATTGGCACACTTAGAATCTTGCTTCCGCAGCTTGGGTGATTTATTATCCATCTAGCCAGTTGATGGTGTCAAGGGGAGTATGTATTGGTCCTGCTTCAAATAACATTGTCGAATATATTGCTGTTATTAATTTACTATTTGAAGCAATTTCTTATGGGATTGATTCGTTGGTAGTTTATCTTGACTCACAACTGGTAGTGTCACAATTAAATAACATTTATTGGGTTCATGATCCTTATTTATATCGCCAATTTTTGAGAGTGAGAGTGTTGCAATGATCATTTGTTTACATTACATATGTTCACATTCCATGATCTAAGAATTCATTAGCAGACTCTATTTCTAATCAAGCATTAGATTTGCATATAAATCATTCATAAAATTAAAAAAACATTAGAAATTTGGATTTGTATATATATCATAAAATTGCCTGTGTATAGATAAAGTGTTCAAAAAATAATATACAAAATTGGGACGAAATGCCCATAATCATGTCCAGTCTATCTATCGACTCGGCTCAGGATGAGCGGCTAAAATGTTAACTACTGCATTGGCTACGTGCCGAAGTATGTGGACCCAGTCCTGTGGTACCCCTACCACGTAGCGCTACATCTCCTCAGGTAGATCCTCCATGGCTATCATCAGTACTTGGCAAGTCAATCTCACCAAGTTTCTCTGAACTGCATATAGGACTCTCTCTGTCTTAACTTCTGCCTCTTTGGCACCTCTTCTGTGACGCATGTATGTCAGAAATCCATTTGGTCTCACTAGACCCACATCTGGAACATGGTCATTTTGTCAGTATTTTGTCCCGTCAAAAATATTTCTAAATTCATTTCATATAAAAAAAAAAGATCTTAAAAATTTACAAAAACTTAAAAAATGTTACCTATGTCTCCCCATGCTGTGTTTGGTGGCAACACCAAGTTTGGATCTCCTTGGAAATCCATACCAGCATACAGGTAGTTGTCGACTACAATGATCTGTTGGTCCCACCAGGAGAAAAAATCATCATCGAAAGTCATCCTAGGCACACCCCACCTCCAAGGCATTTCATCAAGTCAGCCCATCTACCCATCTGAGGATCTCGAGGGCTGCTGATTGAGACAAATACTTTGGGATGTAGCCCAGGTACCTTCTCGAAGAAGAAGGAGAATAAGATAATCGAATATCCAAAGTTCTTTGTCTGACCCTTCTAAATAGAGGTCAGTTGGCTCTTCATGTTGGTTAGAAGAGGCATGCACTAGTCAAAAACCATGGTAAGGTATTCCACTGCCAGGCTCATGGACACTCATGAAGCTTGATGTAGTGAAGTTGATCCATTCACCCTCACAATGGTAAACAACAGAATCCTCAGAGATGAACTATCCACGTGTTTGAATGGAATCTAACTTCCAATCTTTTCCAGGTGTCCAGGATAATATATATGTACATAGTCTTCTACTGAAAGACTAATTCTTATCCTACTAGTCGAATGCAGAACCTCCCCTCTTCGGGAGAGACCTGTAATAAAGTAGATGTCTTCAACCTCAATCTGTAGAGGCATCTGATCTATCATGAAGGTGTCATCCTCTACACTCCAATAGTGGATCAGATATTCAAGCAGGCATGTGTTGGCTTTCATGTTCGGCATTTTGAATAATTTCAATAAGCCACACCCTCTCAATGCATCTAGTGCATTTTGGTCATTCATTACCTCATTTTCAATTGTGGTATGCTCTCTCTCTCTCCATGTGATGGTTATCTTGAAAAAATTTGAGTTTCAACCATTGGATTTTGTGTTTAAACTTCAACTCGCATACACGTGGGTTCCCTTTACACATAGCTGCGTGTAGGGCTGTCGTATATGCGGGTTGATCACATCTGACCCATGTGTACGCAGAGTTGGATTTTTTGGCATGAATTCCCATGATCAAATCTTAATGAAAACTTCTAAAAACTATCACAAAACATTGCAAGCATGATTTGAGGGTTACCTGATAACTTTGATGCGATTTGAATGGTCCAATTGTTCAGAGGCAAGTTTGCTCCTTTTTGATCGACAGCTCTTTGCTCCAAACATAAATAAAAAAACTATGAGTCCAAAAGTCATTATATAGCTTTGAAATTGCAAAATATTTTTCAAAACTTGATTTTTTGTCTCATGAATTTTTTGACTTGTGGGCTTGGATTGTCGAGAATGGGTTATTTTTCAGGATATTTTGGAGACTTCTTTGAGGTGTTTTTTCGGTCCCATGATCGCTAACCCATCATGGCAAGTATCGTTCACTCACTCGCATATAGGTTAGGGAAAACCATTTTTTCCATTGCATCTTGCATACTAGCCTCCGTTCAGTGATACATTAGCCATAGGGTCGACCCCATCGTGTCTTGGTTAGAAAACCATGTTTGCTCACCGATTTTTAAAATCTTGATGCTATGGTAGAGCCATCCTTTACATTGGCATCTTAGTTAGAACCTTGCTGACATTGGTTTCCCATGCTGTTATACTGAGTAGGCTCAGGAGTCCTCTTTAGTCTCACCATGACTTGTGTGTTGAAGACACATTCTCCTTGCTTCTACGCTTATTTCTGGCCTTATACCCTAGAGGCTCCTTTATGTTGAGTTGTATTGCTGCATTGCATTTTTACTATTTGCACCTTTTGGCCTTGAGACAGCTTCACTTGGACTCATGTTTAAGCCACTTATTTGACCACGTCTTCTGCAAAATCAACCATGCAATCACTTAGCTTCTGCAACTTGACACATCCTTTGACTCGTGGAAGGAACATCCCTCTGAGGACTATTGGGATCAGTTTTTGACATCAGTGATCAACTTAATCTTTCAACTTCATTGATCATCTTCTTATATGTGATATTCAGACATGTACTTTTTCGACCACGATCAGATGATCCATTATGTACTTTTAGTTCTTTATACTTATATACATAGTGGATCCACTTGTACTTGATATGCAGACATGCTTTACTTTCTCTGCGCATGGGTATGCCTGCCTTAGACAGTATTTTCTTTCTAATCTCTTTTTGATGGCTTGGCAGGCTGAATTCTGGTGAAGTCCTTCTCAGTCTCGGCAAGGTTCTTTCCATATACTTAATACAATTCGGCCATCATGTACCCCTTCTGACCTCATATATTAGGGGACATCTGTTATAGCACCATTTACCACCCTTGGTATTTGTGATGCTTGGTTTATGGCCTAGGGAAACCCCTCCTTCCAGACTTGGTCCAAATATTTTAAAAACAATGTTTTATTCCTTGTACGCTACTTTGCCCTAAGATAAAAGCATGTACATGCGGGTTAGTCAATACCCAACCCGCTTATATGTGTTAAAACACTTAAAAATATTAAATTTCCTTAATTATGGGCAGATTTCACAGGTTTTACCTATTGATTACCTCCTATTGCTCGTGGCCCAACTATTTCCCAACTAAAAAAATAATTGGGAGGAGTATAAATAGACTTCTATGGGAAGGCCTTAAGGAGGAGAAGAGATAGAGTTATTATACTAAGATTATCCCTGGCTGAGTTTGAAGTATCCCTGTGCTTCAAGCACTTCCCCAAGTTTCAGGAAACCCTTATTTCCTTGATTGTTGATATTCTCCCTCTTGCTTGAGATATCATCGTATTGGTTATGGAAGGAGGTTGTTGAAAACTGGGACTGAACAGATCTGGAGGACGGTTTCGCTTGGAGCCAGAAGAAGAAGACTCAGGTGAATTCTCTCCGTGTTAGTTATAGCTTTCTACAATAAAAAGAAGTGTTGTCTTGTTTATGAGATTAACTGTGTTTATGCATCAGATACTATTATAATTCATATATAAATGTTATTTTGATGTATAACCAATCATTTTCTTATATGATATAAATTTAGTTTCATTAAAATGCTTTATCTATATACTGCTATGTATGTTCAAATTGAATAATTTTAAGGTTTGGAGAACATCAGGAGTTGCAAAGGGTCTGAACCCTGCGGGATCTACCCGAACGAAGGACGTCCGGGTATGGTCGCTCTCACATAGTTCATTTATTTAAGAATTGTGCTTGAGTTGTATGAGTGTTTCTTACTATAGTTTTCTCTTGCTCTATTGGGGTTCCAACCCAAAGCCCTAGGGTACTTATTCCCATAACACTCCCACCTATTCATGATCATGATCATGCTATTAATTTGATTCCAAGAAGTATTCCTCCAAACATCAAGCCTTACAGATATCCCTATGTCCAAAATAGTGAAATTGAACGTATGGTTGTAGAAATGCTAGAGGCTGGTATAATTCAACCCAGGCAAAGTTCTTTCTCCGCTCCAATAGTATTGGTTCACAAGAAGGATGGATCATGACGCATGTGTCCAGATTATAGGGAGCTCAACAAGCTCACTATTAAAAATAAATTTCTCATTCTTGTCATTGATGAATTATTGGATGAATTGCATGGATCAATTTACTTCACCAAGTTTGATCTTCATTCAGGATATCATCAAATCAGAATGAAGACTGAAGACATTCCAAAAACAA
>APFE030372896.1:168009-210002 GCA_000404065.3 Pinus taeda
GGATGAATGGAAGAATGACGAGGAAGTGTGGGCACTCATTCAAAAGATACAACAAGATCCTAGTACATCTGATACATTGAGCTGGAAAAATGATTTGTTATGGTACAAGGATTGGTTATACTTATGTAAGAATTCCCAACTCAAACAAAATATTCTTAGGGAATTGCATACCTCTCCCTTAGGAGGGCACTCAAGGTTTCTAAAAACCTAACACAACGTTAAGAAGGATTTTTTTTGGGATGGCCTTAAATCAGATATTCAAAAGTTTGTGGTAGAATGTTTGGTTTGCCAACAAAATAAAGTTGAAACAATTAAGACCCGAGGACTATTACAGCTTTTATCCATTCCAAGCCAACATTGGGTGGAGGTTTCAATGGATTTTATCATAGGTTTACCCACGTCCAAAGGAAAGAGTGTTATCATGGTGGTAGTTGACAGACTTACCAAGTATGCACACTTTTGTGCATTATCTCATCCATTTAAAGAAAGTACAGTTTCTACTGCATTTATGGAAACAATTCAAAAGCTACATGGAAACCCAAAGATTATTGTAAGTGACAAGGATCCCATTTTCATGGAATTTTTTGGAAAGAATTATTTTCTTGTCTTGGTACTCAGTTAGCTCATAGCTCATCTTATCATCCTCAATTTGATGGGAAAATTGAGATAATAAACAAATGTTTGGAAGGATATCTTCATTGCTTTGTATTTGATAAACAGACACAATGGGTCAAATGGTTGCCTCTGGATGAATGGTCATATAACACTTCCTTCCATACTGCAACAAAAATGACTCCATTTATGGTACTTTATGGATATCATCCACCATCCATCACATCATATTTAAGAGACAATTTAGAGATTCAAGTAGTGGAATATCACATCAAGCATTAGCAACAAGTTCTCCAACTCTTAAAGGATAACCTCACCTTGGTACAGAATAGAATGAAACAATAGGCAGATCAACATCGCAGCGAAAGACGTTTTGATGTAGGTGATTGGGAATGCCTACAGCTACAACAATATAAACAAATGTCCCTCAAGCAAGCTAAGAAGGACAATAAATTATGACCAAAGTATTATGGTCCATACAAGTTGTTGCAAAAGATAGGTACTATGGCATACGAATTGGAGCTTCCTGTAGCTTCCTGAGTGCACCCATTTTTCCATGTTTCATGCTTAAATAAGGTTATAGGTGACAAGCTTCCAGTTCAAACAATATTGCCAGAACTTGATGAGGAAGGAAAAATCATATTGGAACCTGAAGAAATCAAAGAAACAAGAACTCGATAGCCATGAAATCGATCAATTTTAGAGTATCTCATCAAGTGGACAAACTTACCTGTTGAAGATTCCAGATGGGAGGATGAGAATTTCATACCAAAGCATCTAGAACTACTCAAGCGTTGAGGACAACACTTTTTTGAAAGAGAGGGGCATGTTAGGTCCCTATAATACTAGTGATTCCCCCATTACTATTGTCGTTGCATCCCTTATTGTTATTGTTGTGTCCCTATTGTCCCCGTATTGTTATTATTGTGCCCCATAGAATCCCTCTATTGTTATTTTTGTTCCTTTATATTATTATTGTTAGGTCGGCTTGGTTATATTATGACCCCTTAGACTCCTATAAATAGAAAGGAGGTTTTGTCATTTAAATCATCCAAGAATTTTTTATTTTTTTAATGCAAAGGAGGTTTCCCCCTCGAAGAGGCTGAATTCTAAGGCGTTCATCTATCTTTTCTATCTTTTTGTGAGCTGGTTTCATAACATTGTTAAAGGACTTACTTTGAAAAACTTACAATCTTATGTGTTTATGAAGCTTATGATCTTATGTCTTGTACAATTTTGAGATAAATTATTCAAGTTATCTCATTGTGAGCATATTTCCATTTACTTGAGGCAATTCCTTTATTTGCAAAGCACTAATAAACTTACTTACATTTCATTGAAGCATTTTAGCATAGTTTGCATTGTTAGTCAAAGTTGTCATTGATGTCAAT
The DNA here is from genome assembly GCA_000404065.3 of Pinus taeda. NCBI lineage: Eukaryota > Viridiplantae > Streptophyta > Pinopsida > Pinales > Pinaceae > Pinus > Pinus taeda. The sequence goes on from APFE030372896.1 coordinate 170,013, forward strand.
ATGATATTTTTGAAGATGGATAAAACCCTAATAATGTACTAACCCTAAGTGATTGAAAACCCTAGCCTTAACCTATGATAAAATCGTAGGTGAAAACCCTAGCATTGGCAAATCCTAGTTGCGTCAATGAAACCCTAGTGATATTTTCATTATGATATCATGTCTTGCATTGTTGCAACTAGATTTTTTATGCATTGCCCGAGCCTTGTTTAAGATGCCCTAAGAAATAAGACCTATTAAAGAGGTCCATGGAAAACCATGGGAAGATGGAACTAACTCATTGGCCATGGCTCTACACAGAATGAAATAAAATTTTGGGTTTCTCAATAAGTTAGGAGTTGAGAGGTGGTGCTTTCATGACCTGGATATTTCTTTTCATGGAAGAACACTTGCAGAATTAAATTCCAATCTAGATGTTGCTATTTCTCTTGAGAAACAACCTTAGAAGGGGACATAATTTCTTTTTTGGATGAAAGGGATACTGCAATAACAATGGTTTTCCTGCAGAAATATGCACTTGCTAATAAATTTAAATTGAACATTGAATACAATAAAATAATCTAGTTCAATTCGGCCACTGTGGAGTTAAAATTATAATTAATATCTATAAATTTGAATATGGCGACTGCGATTTTTTTTAAGTCATGTCGACTTCCTCCAATAGACATGTCATTTCAACATGTTTAAAAAACTATAAATACCCCACCTAACTCCTCATTTCATACCATGAATTTGGTCAAGAAAAAAAGAATAATGAGAATCTGAAATGAGACAAAGATTCGAGAGTTAGATACTACAGAACAAGAGTGATGCTTCTATAGTAATAGTTTTGTTGTATTCCTATGAAATTTCTATGAAAAATTGGTGATACTTCTAATTTATTTTGGTGGTACTTTTGTGGGTATTTTCTGTGAAATTATTTGTGAATTGGAGAACTATTATGTTTGGGATCTTCACTGTCTTGAAACAAATATTGTGCATGTCTTGTTGCCATCAGAAAAGTCATTGTTGACATCTATTATGCTTAGGATATTTGTTGCTTGAAACAAATATCCACTACCCCCACTATAGGAGCAGACACAACCTTTCAAAAGCATGTACCTTAATCCTTTTGGAGATATAAAGTTGTAACAGACCTTGACCTAGGGGCAACCGAGCTCAACCAACATAAGGAAACACACCTCAAACACAAGAAAACATACTTCGAACAACAACATCATATAACATATTTTGAGCACAATATTGGTAGCAGACCTCGTAAGAGAACTTGAGACTTGTAACAACTTAAGTAGCCATGTTTTTTGGAGCAATCATTCACGAAATTTTTGATGACATCCTTGCAATTTTAATGGAGCAGCATATCTGAAGGATTGGTTGTAGACCTTGACTTGGATTGCATTCTTGAAGACCTTGCAGTAGTATTATTTGAAAATCTCCTTGGGAAATTTTGTATCAACATTCATTGAAGCCACCTCTTAACACATTATTGAAGTAATCCATTGTGCAAGCATTATCAGTTGAAAGCAAGCTTCTGGACATCATTTGGAGAGATCATTGGAGCAATAGAATTTGAAGAGCAGTATTTTGGAATTGCTTTGGGTTGACATTAATTTGAGAAACAAAGTGACATTTATGAAGAACAGGTTTGGAGGACAATTAATGAAGTGATAAAACAATTTTGGGCAGCCCTTGCTAACGCTTTTGAAGCACCATTGAAAGCACTCTTGAATATTGAAGAGGGAACCCTTTAAAGACCTTTGTGACATATTTGGAGCAACCTATTGAATAAGTCATCATGAAACCATAATGAAGTAACCTTGGAAATATGTTTGGGTATCATAAAGAGTATTGGTGACACTTTTTATGGGTTCTAAAGTTCTCATTGATAAAAAAAGGATTCTTGAAGATTAATTGAGAACGATATTGAAGGTTGTCATGGTTTGTTACAAAAGGTATTGAGGAAGCCTTGAATAACCATTGTATTTGTCTTTAGGAATTGAAGTAGAGGGTTGGAGCCATAGAGGATAGGATTCCTCAAGAAGATCAGGTTGAATCTTGTGCTAGTGGAGAGGGTTGGAGCCCTAGAAATTTGAGCCTCATAAAAACAATGTCAGAGCCTTGTGGAAGATAGGGTTGGAGCCCTAGAGGTTGCAGCCTCATAAAGATCAAGTTGGAGCTCCTCACCATATAGGTCGAAGTTTGGTTTGATTGAATATTGGTGTCTTCATCTAAGGTTGGATACCTAAACATTATTGTACTTGATTTATTGTAAAGAGTAGGATTGGAGTCCTCATCATTTCTGATTAATAAGATCATTTATTCTATAATGTTCATTTTATGTTCTATTTATAAGTGATCTAAAAATGTTAAAGTAACAATTGTAAAAGAAATATTGATTATCGCGCCGCCCGGCCCCCCCCACGCCTAGTATTTCCCACATGCATTTCTAACTTAATTAACCTCCGAGCATAAGCTTGGTTGATAGGCATCATAGAGAAAAGATTTTCTTGGAAAATTCTTCCAATTGGTATGAAATAAGGTAAAGGTGTGTGACCCTACAGTTATGAAGGTGGCTTGTCCCCTTGTAGGAATGAAGACACACATTGACTCGTAAGGTTGAGGGGAAGGGTATCATTAACAACACCTTCATGTCCTCAGCCCCTCTTCCTTATAGTCACCCCAATTTTTACCCTTTGGAGATAATTTAAAAAGAAGATCTTTCACTTAGAATAGGAAATTGGCTTAAAATTAACCAAGATAATTGCATCTAACCTTAGTCAAGTGAATTTAATCTCAATTCACTTTAATTTCAAGGTGTTTTACTTTCAATTTATTTATATGTTTATCATGATGAAAATGTCTTGAATTGATCATTTTGAAGTATCTCATTGAGCAATTATAATATAATTTGTGCAAGTAAAGCTTTAGCTTATTTCATATTGCAAGTTAGTTTACATTGCTTCTTTACATGTTTTAGAATCATGAATGGTTATAATTTGAAAGTGTTTATTTAAGAGCAATGTTATATCTTACAAGTTGATATTATCTTCTCTAAAATTCATTTGATTTGTAGGTTTACTTGGTGTTTCATTTTGAAACATTTCATTTTTTAGAGGAAGTGTTTATTATTTTGAAGCAATATTGAAGGCACTGGTTTTATATGCTCATCTTTGATTTATGTGTTGATGGTTATTGAAGGCATCTTTTCTTTCATGTTTTGTATTGTTTATCATATTTGTTGAAATTTATGTAATCTAATTGACCTTAACATCTCCTAGAAATCTCACATCATTTCTTTTAACTTAGTTTTTCATTAAGGACCACCCCCATTAGCTTATCGAGGAGAGAGATTAAACGAAGAGAGTTGGGAATAGGTGACAACACCATCTCTTGATTTTTCCACCAACCACACCTTGTTGGGTTAAGGATTTTTCTCACTAACTTAGGTGTGTGTGCAAGGTGGAAACAATAGGTATAAACCCCAAGCTTGGGTTCCAAGCCCACAAAGTGCTTTGCTAGTGCTCCAACCTCCCATCCCCAAAACCTAGGGCTTGGAGTAGCTCCCAAGCTACAAATATCAACACTCCCTCTTACCAAGGGAGGTGCTTCCAACACTAGGAAGTCCTCATAAACATCATCTCCGACGACACTAGCCCATATGATGTCCATCACTATAGCATACTTTGGAGAATGAACTATGCAATTTCGGTAGTACCTCTGTCTCATCACAATCCGAACATGAAGATCTCAAACCTCCATAGAGTTTCTCCCTCTGAAGCTAGACTCCCTCTGAGTCTACACAATCTCCACCAACTCAGTCCTGCAAGCACTCATCCTCCTAGATCAAATACCACTCATGAAAATTACTCCAATCTTAGATATGCAACATCAAGATCCAATGAAGAAGCTAGCTTGCCAATTTGTAGTCCATCACATGAAGCAATATCAATCATAATGATCTCATCCATGCCATATAAATCCTTGAGTTGTCCCAACCATCCATGACAAGTCATAGCAAGTCCATGATAAGTGACTTTCCCTACAACAAATTGTTGTTCATGAGGTTCACCACCAATCCACTAGAACTCCCAACCAATCTCATTGCCAAGCTAGTCAAGAAAACATCTCCACGTCTTCAGCTGAACCCTTTGCTCCATGGTCTAGAAAATCTTTGCTCCCTCTGCGTTGCTTCACGGTGAACACTTTGACTCACTGGCCCTTCAAAGTAGCTATAATACCATGTTGTTTTTCCATGATACTGGTGTCTAGGATAGAATCTTAAATCACTAACGCTACCAAACTAAGTATCAAAACAAGTCTACTTTGCACAACAGAATTTAAACAACAATAAATCTCCTAGTGCACAAAATATACACAACTTGTTACAAAATATGTACAATAACCCAACTTCAACTATTATAATCATTATAATGATTAATTATTAGAATCATTGTAATAATTAGCTATTATAATAATTAATATTATAATCATTTGTATAATTAATATTATCATAATCAACCATTATTATTATATTTATAGTATTATTTTCATTTTTAAATGATTAATCTTATTCTTCATATTCTACTCTTCATAAAGATTAGTATTAATCATTATAATGATTAATTGTTATGATCATTATAATAATTAACTATTATAAAATGATTATTATTATAATCATTTGGATATTTAATATTAATCATTATAATGATTAATTATTATAATCATCAAAATAATTCGCTATTATAATCATTATAATAATTAATATTATAATAATTTGTATAATTAATATTATAATATTCAACTGTTATTATTCTATTTATAGTTCTATTTCATTTTTTTAATTGCATTTTTTAATTATTATCTAATTTTTTTCACATCTTTGATTATCTTATTATTATTATTATTATTATTATTACATTTCTAATTTCCAAAGTAATTACTTTTTTGATTTACCTCTCTTTTAATCCAACATAACACCCTTAACATTACAAATTAATTACTATTTATTTACATATTTGATAAGCTAAATTAATCTAAGATTCTTCTGTGAATCTCCTGAAGATGGTTGTGAAACTTAGCCTGAAATGTTGATTAAATTTTTTTTCACACATGACTCCAAACTATTTTCATAACCCAACTTCATTATATTAATCAAAAAGATAATACAACACTCTAGGTCTCTCGTACCAGGGATAACGGCCCTCATACATCCAATGATACAATATACACAACAACTAGGGCATGGTGTCTGTTGTGATGACCACCAATCTACCCTGAACAAGATAATTTGACCATCTGACTGTCACGCACTCTCTCAACTCCTCTCGGTTGTACCTTGTACACACCTTCTTGGTCCTTCGACTCCCGATCTGCAGCAACAAAACTATACCTCTATCAATGCACCAAGTCCATATAGCCACTAAATCTCGAATATCCAATCCACTCTCTCACTGATAGTTAGTCCATTAATGCATCAACACATCAAGACTCATGTCGAGTTGTTCACAACTCTGTTTGTGAACAACTCTCAACTTCCCATTGCTGCTCCTCAGCTACTCAAGGACTTTAGCCCAATATAGTCTTCCTATCGTGCTATAATGAAGACTAACATAAGGCACAGAGGGGTCCCACCTATCAGTGCAAGATGTCCTTCTCCCACAATGAACACGGGCTAGGAGGACTACCCAACTTCTGCTGTAAGATGTCTTCTCCACAAGACAAGTCTATCGTTGCACAAACTACTCCAGGCTGATCAAAACTATGAGCTCTTCTTTTGCTACATCTAATAATCCCTTAGTCCTTCAATAGACTTTTTTCTTCGAGCTTGAAGAAAGCCTCTATGATCCTCCCAAGTTGTTCTTTAGGCTGCTCCCACTTTGTCTCTTCTAGGCCTACACTTGGTTTACTCTCACGCTACACTCCAACAAACCACAAGCATCCAATACATGTTGTAGCATATGCTCACTAGTTAGGGCATCCAACCACTAGGATCACCCTTCCTCTTGGAAGCTAACATTCCCTGACAAATTATCCTTTACTAGGACACCATCCACCTAACATCCATCCATCATCAAAGAGTCATCTACAACGTATTGCTGCTACCTCCTTACCTAGGGTTTTGTGCACCTGCAAGTCTATTTACAATCCTAAATTCTTGCTCCTATAACTATGTTTCTTCTCCCAAAGGAGTTCTCCTTTTTCTGTCCAAATATAGGCACCCAAACTTACTCTAGGGTATGAAGGTCCTCCTAAACATACCCTACAACACTCTTATACCAACTAGAAACATCAAACAACCCAAACAAATGGAAGAAACACCTTTGTTCGCATGTGTTGTACTTGGAGAAGCTGTGGCTAGGGCATAGGAGCTTTCCTAACCCACTTGGCACACAAAAAATACCTCCCAACTTGCTACTATAGGTGTCCTTACCTGCATCCTGACATAAACAAAATAACCCTTAAAATATGCACAAAATTCCCTGAACTTATCTCTAAAATTGTGGTATGATCTACTTGAGGAGTTCTCCCTTGAATCTACCCAATACATGTCCTAACTTTCCTTGTATGCCGCCTCAGTCCTACAGAACCTCTCTCCCAAAAAACTCTCACCAAATCACAAAGATAACCACTCCAAACTCAACCCCTTCTCTTGGACATCCTTGCCTTAGATATGCATTCTATTTCAGAGTTCTTCTATGATGTTAGATGTGTTGAGAATCCAATAGGGTAATGAATATGTTAATTCTCTTGACCTGATAATTTTTTGTGTTATCTTTTACTTATTATCTTTATTCGTTATTTTTCCTATGTGTAATACATCAAACAACTACCAAAACATTAAGAACAATGACATGGTATATAGGCTGCAAGCCATGGCCAAACCCCCTCCTCTTGAGGGGAAAACCCGTAAATCTCTTCTCTTCTTATAGATCTTTAAATTGATGAATACCATGACCTAGAGAATAAAAAAAATACCCTTCAGGATCAAGCTTACCACATCCTCTTGCTACAATATCTTCAACCTCCTAGTAGATCATAAATTTTTCTCCCCAACAACTACTGCAATTGCTACTACTTCTCTTGGAGACTTCGATCTCCCTCTAATAGCCTCCCTCTTGAATTCACTTGCATTGTCTTGAGTCTTAGGGCTAGTAAGATACCCTAATAGACCTTCACTTTCCTTCCCTTCTTTTCTTCTTCTAAGATAAAACCAGAAATGATCCCAACGCAAAAACACTAACTTCGATCTTCACAAGATAGATAGATAAGGCCCAGAAACATTTCAACTTATTTGCTTCCTCTTCTTTGTACTTCCTTCTTTGACTTCTTCTTCTTCTGCTTATTTGCATAAGAGATGAGTGAGTGAGTGATCCAAATGAAGGATGAGTTCCTTTATATATAGACTTCTTCAAGGGTTGATATGGTTCTTCATGTAGGATAACTTGATAGCTCATTAGGCTGACTTGATCTTGGAGGTATTTTGACACTTTAAAGAAAAAATAACTTTTTATTTACAATTTACAATGTGCCCAAAGGGTCTTCAATATATGACAATGACTCTTATACCTAGGACAAACCCTAGAAGCACTTAATGGGTGCTTGACCTATAAAATAAAAGAACTTGAAAATGAAACCCATGCTCCAATAATAATAATAACTTCTTTTTCATTTTATATTTATAAGAATACATTTCATACTTATGAAGACCAAACATAGTTACACATTTTCTCAACACTCCCTCTTAACTAGGGAGGTATTCATAAGAGGTACATGGTCATTCTCAATCTAAAGAGATCTCATAAAAAGAGTCAGATTAGTAACCCATCTGTCTCGCATCATATGAACCAACATTTTCACATAGTAAGGCCTTGACTAACAACTTTATCTCTCCACAAGATCAGAGCACAATGTTGGAGAGACCAATGATGTATAGACACCATCATCATTGTCTCCCAAGGTACATACTCCACCCAAATGTTCACAAAGTATGACCTTCCATTAGACTATTCTTATCTTGGGTAGCTAATCCTCAAACAATATCGGTCCACAACTACTCTTGTATTGAATTCCCTACCTCATTCTCAAAGAGTATCGAATGCCAAATGGTTACCCAATCCTCCATTATTTCTTCCCAAGTGAAGGCAAGAATGTAGTGTATATCTCTCCCTCTCAATTAGGGGGGAAAAATCAACCAAACCAAGATTGGCCCTTAAGTATACAAGCTTATTTTTTGGAAGTGATTTCATCAATATGTCAGCTCCCTGTTCATCAATGGAGATATACCATAGTTGCATCACACCATTTTATACTAGCTCTCGAATATAGTGATACTTGTTGTTGATGTGATTTGTCTTTCCATGAAACATTGGAGTCTCAGACAAACGAATACAACTGGTGCTATCACAAAGTGTCACTGTAGAATTTGTCGGTCCTTCAAACAAGTTGGATAGTAGCTTCCTTAGCCATACTAATTCTCTACTTACTTCACATGCTGCAACATATTCAACCTCAGCACTACTCAAAGAAATGATGTCTTGATTTCTGCTCATCCATGAGACCATGGAGGATCCTAGACTGAAACATCCTTCCGTAGTGCTTATTCCATCCTGTTCACTTCCTCCCCAGTTGGAATTTGTATATCCAATCAATTGGACATCATTCCTTCTATCATATTTCAGACAGTAGTTGATGGTTCCTCACAGATATCTCAGAATATGCTTTTCTTCAATCTAATGATCATGCTTTGACTCTACTTGGAATTGAATGAGTACATTTACTGCAAAACATATGTTTGGTCAAGTATTCACCAACTACATCAATGAGCCAATGAGTTGTCTATACCTGGAAGGATCCACAGGGATTGATTTGGAACTCCTTAGTCTCTTCAAGTTTGTGATCATCAGTGTGGTCATAGGTTTACAGTCCATTATGTCTAACTTGTTTAGAATCTAGATCACATACTTTCCTTGAACCAAATAGATTTCATTATGTCCTTGCCAGACTTCTAGTCCCAAAAAGCAATGCATCAACCCAAGATCCTTCATGTCAAATTATGATGCCAGGTGCTTCTTACATTCTTCCATTCGACCTTCTACACCTGTTAAGAGAACATCATCTACATACAAAAGAATAATTACAGGTTCATTATTTACTACCTTAATATAAAGGTTCGAGTCAACATAACTTTTTGTGAAACCTATTATCTGTAAGTATGCATAAATTCTAGCATACCATTCCTTGGTGCTTGCTTGAGGCCATATAATTATTTCTTCAATCTGCAAACATATGCCTTCCTATCTTTAACTTCAAATCCCAAGGGTTGTTCTATATAGATTTCTTCATCTATGGTGCCATTCAGAAACGCAGTCTTAACTTCCATTTGGTGGATGCTCCATCCCATTGATGCTTCCAAAGATACTAATGATCGAATCATTGTATATATTTTTGTTGGGGAAAATTTATTTTCATAGTTTATGCCTTAAAGATGAGAGAAGCCTCTAGCAAACAAATCTTGCTTTATACTTATCTATACTTCCATCAGTTGCATGCTTGATCTTATATATCCACTTGGAATTAACCACAGATTTTTCTTTGGGCCTAGGTATGATCTCCTAGACTCCATTCTTCATTATAGATTGATACTCTTCATTCATGGCATCCTTCCATTCTTGATGTTCTACAACCTCTTCAAAGGTGGATGGTTCTGCTTCTATTAATTTTGTCGTGTATGAAACATACCCAAAATATTTCTTGGGTTCCTTACTTTCTTTAAATGATCCTTGCATTGCCCCGTGACTTTCTGCATCAAGTAGTGTGGATTTCAAACAATTATGTCTTTTCTTTTTTTCTGGAATGACCATGGGTTGAACAGGTTCACTAGGCCCTTCTTCTTCATGGTGTGATTCTTCTCCTTCCTTGTCAACTTCCTCCTCAAATATCATAATTTCTTCATCATCAGAATATATAGAAAGTTGTTTTGACTTCTTGAATGCTATACTCTCATCAAATATGAAATCATGACTAACTTCAATGTGATGTCCATCTTTCATATAGATTCTATAAGCTTTTGATGAGTTACTATACCCAACAAATATACCTTTCATACCGGACGGATTCAACTTCTTTCTTTTGTCCTTTTCTATATGAATATAATAAGGAGACCCACATATCTAGAGATGATCTATAGACGGCTTCTTTCACGTGAACACTTCCTCCAAAGTCTTGTTATCTAAAGATCTATGAGGACATTGATTCTAAATGTAGACCCTTGTCTTTGTTGCTTCTCCCCATAGAAAATTAGGTAGATCTTGATCGTGTAACATTGCTTTTACAATTTCTTCAATAGATCTATTCTTTTTTTTCTTGACTCCATTTTGTTCGGGATTGTATGGGACTATCATCCCTCTTAATACCATACTCCTTACATAATGCTATAATCTTTTTGGATGTATATTCTCCTCCATTATCAGATCTTAATATCTTGATTATTGTTTTTGTAAGGTTCTCCACTTAAGACTTGAATTCTTGAAATTTTGTAAATACTTCATCCTTGGTTTTCATTAAGTAGACCCAAGTCCTTCTTGAATGATCATCTATGAATGTGACATAGTATAGAAGGCCTCCAAGTGATTTTGTAGTCATAGGGCCACACACATCACAGTGAATGAGATCCAAGATTTCTTTCGACCGCGAAGCACTTCTTGCAAATGGTCTCTCAGTATTCTTTCCCAATGCACATCCCTTGTAGACACCTTCCTGATCTTCCTTTAGATTTGAGATTCCATGTACTATGGAACTTAAATTTGGAATTATTTTGAAATGTAGATGACCAAACCTTCGATGCCAAAGTTAACATGGACTAATCTCCATGTGAAATAGGGCTTGGTTTACAGGACATTTTAATATGTAAAACCTTCCTTATAGGATACCAATAACTTTAGCTTGATCTATGCTTGAGTCTTTTCCCCAAACAACTACTTTTCCATCAATGAATGCTACTCTATCTCGTTTGTCTTCTAAATTTGAAATAGAATGTAATTTTTTGTGCAAACCTAGAACAAATAGAATGTTGTTGAGATGGATGTTGCTTCCATCTTCAAGTTTTATGGAATTTGATCCAATGCCCTTCACATGATAGCTCTTGTTGTCTCCAAGTTCCACAGAGTAAGTGGATTTTCCTTTTGATAAGGTCTTTAATCAGTTGGAGTGGCTAGTCATGTGCCTTGATGCACCACTATAAATTACCTAAATGTCTTCATCTTGGAATGTACCATAGAGAGCCGAGCAGAGAACTTCATCCCTTTCATTGATTTATGCATTCTTTGAAGAGAATAAGATACCTTTCTTGAGTTGGCTTGCAATTTTCTTGATGAACTTCTTTATTGTAGAGGGATCTTCATGATTCCCTTAGAGAACCAAAGCTCTGAAACCATGTTGAGAATTCAATAGGGCAATGAATATGTTAACTCTCTTGACTTTATAATTGTTTGTGTTATATTTTACTTATTATCTTTGTTTTTTATTATTCCAATGTGCAATACATCAAATAGCTACCAAAATAGTAAGAAAAGTGACACCGTATATAGGCTGCAAGCCAAGGCCAAAACCCCTCCTCTTGAGGGGAAAACTAGTAAATATATTCTCTCCTTATAGACCTTTCAATTGATGAATACCATGACCTAGAGACTTAGAAAAATACCCTCCAAGATCAAGCCTACTACAACCTCCTGCTGCAATATATTTGACCTCCCAGTATATCCGAAATTTGGTTCCCCTGCAACTGTTTCTGCTTCTCTTGGAGACTTCAATCTCCCTCTAATAGACTCCCTCTTGACTTCGCTTGCCTTGTCTTGAGTCTTAGGGCTAGCAATATACCCTAAGAGACCTTCGATTTCCTTCCCTTCTTTTCGTCTTCAAAGATCAAACCACATATGATCCCAATGCAGAAACCCTAACTTCGATCTTCAAAAGATAGATTGATATGGCCCAGAAACATTTCGAATTCTTCAACTTCCTCTTCTTTAGATTTCCTTCTTCGACTTTTTCTTCTTCTGCTTCTTCGCATAAGAGATGAGTGAGTGAGTGATCCAAATGGAGGATGAGTTCCTTTATATATAGGCTTCTTCAAGGGTGGGCATAGTTCTTCATGTAGGTTGACTTGATAGCTCATTAGGTTGACTTTCTCTTGGAGTTATTTTGACACTTTAAAGAAAAAATAAATTTTTCTTTACAATTTACAATGTTCCTATAGGGTCTTCAATATATGACAATGACTCTTATACCTAGGAAAAACCCTAGAAGCACTCAATGGGTGCTTGACCTCTAAAATAAAAGAAATTGAGCATGAAACCCATGCTCCAATAACAATAACTTATTTTTTAGTTTATATTTACAAGAATACATTTCACATTTATGAAGACAGAACCTAGTTACACATTTTTTCAACAAGATGCACTTTGGATGTCTTATGCCTCCACACATGAGTATTTTTTATACTATATCATGCCGCTTTAATTAACTAACCATGTGGGCATGTACAATTGTCATAAGGCCTCCTAACAACTAGGTTGGCCTTAACTTTGTGCCACAATACCACACCATAATTTCAAAATTCATATCTCAATATTGACAACTCGGATTTCGGTGATTTTTATTGCCTCCAGTTCCTCTCAGTGTCCTCTATCATCTCCATCTATTACATGTCAAAATGTACTCATGGTTTTGGCCCTAGACCTATGGGTACAAAACCCCAAGCTTGGGTTTCAAGCCAACAAAGTGCTTTTGTGGCACTCCAACCTCCCATCTTCGAACCCTAGGGCTTGGAGTACCTCCTAACCTACAAATATCAACATCAGTGCCCATTGCAATAAATAGTTTCATAACACGATGGAAAATCTTTGTGTAACATGTCTGTGCTCAAGAACCTCTTTCGACTTTTGAGAAGCTTTAGAATGCATTTGTGAAGTAAGAAACAACATGAGAAACAAAGGAAACAAGAGTAGATGAAACCAAAGACCTTTCCCTTATTGGGATGTTGGACAATTGGTGTTTTATGGGGTTTTGTGTTAGTGTTGGCATTGATATCAACCAGGGCTGAGAGTTTGCCTGTGGGACAAGGAAAATTCCTCACTAGATTTTTTGCCATTTTTTTTTGTAGGACTGTCAGATTTTAGCATCCAGTTGTACTCAGAATTTCTCACTGTTTCTTAATAATAAAACCCTTTGCTGTTGCACTGATTTTCCCAAGTTGGTTTTTTCCGAGGACTTTTGTCCAAAAATAATTGTGTTAGTTTTATGTGTGTGTGCTAGCATTTCTCATCTTCTAGCGTTTTATTTTTCCACATAATTTTGTTTATGAAGGTTGCAATGTATTTATTTCGATATTTGTCATTGCAGATAAATTGTTCATTAATTAACAATTAAGAGAAATAATATCAGTTGCTGCAATAGGGTTCTAATTTGGAATTTTCATACTAAGAAGAAGGGAAGGATAAGAAACGACAAAATAATGTGCAAGGAGTGAAAAAAAATACACCAAAGTGGAAAAATTAGAGTCCCGGATTGTAACACTCCAGCCTTTAATCTCCCATTAATATTTTAAATTGATTATGTTAATGTTTCCTGTGATGGCATGCAATGTGAAATAAGTTAAGGACATGAAACAACTGTAATTATATTTTTAATGTAAATGCCAACAACCAATGAAGAGGTGGAACATCATATGGACCATGAGAAGCCATGAGAGAGGGAAGAAGCAAGGGGGATATGGTAGAAAACCTAGCTTACTGAAATAACACTTGTCAATAAATTATTTTGCTGAGCCAAATATTCAAAAAATCCAAGATTTACTAACTTCCCAAGAAAATAGCTAATGAGGGTAGTTGAACTATCAGATTCCACAATTATGAAAGTTGTTGGGTTGTACCCAACTATCTCATACAAAGGATGGGCAAAGAACATCTCGAGACTTATGGGATCAAAGCAAAAGATTCTAATCTAGGCATGAGTTGGAAAATATAACACAATCAAATGGAGAAGAAACTTGGGAGTGGGGAGAAAAGGATGCGAGATTTTTGTGCACCCACATATAGGAGAGTAGGAGGCTCTCAAGGGAGAGAACAAACACCCACAAAGTTTGTGTAGAGAGTTGAGGGAATGCTCTCATGGGAGTAAAAAAGGTGTTCCCAAGTGCAGCAAGGTTAAATTGCACATTGAATGATGTGAGAACCAAATTTGGCTAGAAAAAAGAGAGCCAAAAGGTTACCTGTGAAAGCCAATGTAGTGAGTGATATTAAGATCCAATTATGGTATGAGAAAAACAAGTTAAGTTGTTCCCAACCCAAGTTGCAAGCATAGTGGTTTGTGGGGTTTTTTTGGGCAATTCGAAGAAGCAGTGAGAGGGAAAGCATTGAGGGACTGATGGGAACAATGAAGAAGGCTCTCCTATTCTAAATAAGCTAGCTGTGAAACCATCCAAAGAGATGTGCAAGCTCTGAGCTTAGAGAGGTTGAAGGGAACTTGCTAAAGCTTGGATGATGAAGGAGAGTGGCCTTCATCTTTCCACCTGAAATTGACTAAGAGAATGTGAAAGAGAGAGATGGTTCCCTCATAACTTCATGGTTTGGCTCGAAGATGGCCATCTGCAAGAATAGGGTAGACAGTTGAACTTATGGTTGGGTGGAAAATGGCTTACCCTTCATCAGTTGTAGGAAACTATGTATTATACTCAAATAAGTGCCTTTTCATTGCCTCGTAAATTTATTTTCATATAATAACAAAGGAATTTAATGCTTGTGCACTTGTGATATTTTCCTATTGAATTTATACATTGGTTTATGTTGGAAATATGGTAGCCATGTGCAGTATTTTCATCTTGAAAAGAAATTGGAAAATTTGAATTTTAAATTTTTGCCTTTAAATATTTTAAGTCAGCCTCATGTTATTTTAAGTCAATTGGGCCCCTAGAAGACACCCATTTGACCCCTTTTTGAAAACTATATTAAGGAGACTATCTCTCGTCATTTGGACATCGATCATGTCTTGATTATCTTTGATCCAACAAAGTTGGGAGCAGAATGAGGTGGCCGAAAATATGAAGGAGGGCTTGGCATTTGGCTTGGCACTTGATCTTATTGGTTACTAGTTTGGCTATTATCTTGATATTGTTTCTGATATATTGATGAATCTTGAATTCTCTCTCATAAGGAAAGATTTATGGGTTTTCTCTCATGGATTTTATCAAATTTTATGTAAATTTCCAGGATTTTGATTTGAAGGATTAGGAGTACAATAACAATGATGAATGCAGCTACATGAATCAGTGAATTCAAGTGTGCAACATACGTCTACCTTCTCATAGGATTACCTTAACTGGCTGCCTTGGAATGGATAACTTATCACTATGTATTGAGGACCGAAGATCAAGAATGTAATGTATAGTCTTTAAGTATTTAGACCTACTGTTGATTACATTAACTGTCTACCTTGGAATGGATAACTTCTCACTATGTATTGAGGACCGAAGATCAAGAATGTAATGTATAGTCTTTAAGTATTTAGACCCACTACTACAGGTCAGCTTCTCTTCCTTCGATAGTCACATGAAAAAGTATGTATATTTGGAATCCCAAGACCAAAAACACCTTACAGAAGATAGGCCGAATAGTTTACAACAATACTACTGGAGTCTGCACAAGTCTGCAACGATCAACACTTCTTCATTGGATTGGGTATAGATAGTGAGCCCTTACAATGAGAACGTAGGCCTGAAAGTGACTATAGTGGTGGTGTTAAGTCTTACTGCACAAAGGATTGTTCCTTGAGATATCACAAGTCAAACTTCAGAACAAGCAATATGTGTTCTAACTTATAACTAGTGTTTCCGCAGAGCTTGAGACTTTAGATAATGCTATTCGGATTTTGTTACAGGTGCAACTAGAGATAACATGTTAAATAATTTGATGACAGTCCTATACTCGTTAAAATGATATAGAGATAAGCCTTTCACTTCATATTTTGATGCCATAGAGAGGGACGAGACCAATGTATAGAAAAGACCCTTTCTCCTATAAAAATATCATATAATGATGCTTAGGAACAAGCCCTAATTTGATGCCCAACCAAGAACTTCAAGCCTCAAAAATCACAGAGTCTTCGGCCTTTTCATGACAGATAGTTCTATACCAGAACACAAGCTTAACAAGTGATCACAAAGATGGTTTTATAGCTTCATTGTTTTGGTTCCTGCTTCAGAACATAGTTAGGTTTACAAATATTTTGGTGCCTCAAGGATTAATACCGTAGGCTTGAAATGCACAGAAGTATGCCTTGAATAGAGCTAATCCAAACCATAAGGTTATCAAACCAAGTATCCATAAAAGAAGGCTGCAATTCTATTTTGATCACTGTTCTATCTTCACTGTTCTTGGAAGGTCTCTCATAGAATTTGATAAGAAGGATGCACAATACTAGCTGCTCATCAGAGCCACAGTCCACAAAGCTCTTCAATCAACAAGTGAAACCCATCCCATGAACCATAACCAAAACCCTTACATTTCTCCCTATCGTTTAATTTTCAATGTCTCCATAGGGCCGAGAAAGACAAAGTTTGATTCACAAATGATATTTACTCATTTTTCATGACTTGAGGAGATAATCAATAAAATTATATAATTTTTGTCTTGGATTAAAAGGGGCCTCTGATAGATGAGCCATTGGAGGGATTTTGAATTTTCACCAAGAATAAATTCAAATTAATTTTACTTGAGCCATAAAATTTGGAACCCAAAACCCGTTTGAATTTTGATTAAAAAAAAACAATTTTGAAAACCCTCCAAAAATAACCTTTTGCCATTATTTTAATTGATGCAGGAAAGTCACATTCCTTGACCATTTGAATTGACCAAAGAGGAGCCACCACATCATCATCCTTTGGGGTTTATTCCCACAAGTTGGAGCATCCTTATATATGTTGTTGAGGTTCCTTATAGCATAGTTATGAAAGAGTTGGAACAGGTATTGTAAAAGGAGTTTTCTTGAGAGAATTCCTATCCTCTTATTGAAAGATTTGAAATTAGATTATGAAGGTTGAGTTCAAGTTTTGAATTTCAAAGAATAGGTCATAAATGTCTAAAGACATTACGATCTAAATAACTTACTTATATGGTCAAAGGTCAGATTAGTAAAGTCTATCGCACTATGAAAAAGGAAATACTATAGCTATGAATAAAGGGTTTCTTGATTTAAAGAGATCAAGGATGAATATTGTTCAATTGATGATAAGTCTAAGTATTTGATCATAGTCATGGGATGTTTTGGGTTTGAAAAACACTAGCAAGGGTTTGAACAAGAAATCCCTAGGGTTTGTGAAACCCTAGTATTGCTAATGTTGAAATTGATAAAGTTGAACAATAATGCTAGGATGTATGTTACTCAAATCCCTAAGTCAAATTGATGAACGTAAACATTAAGGTTTGTAAAACCTAAAGATTATTATGGTTTGGAATTAAAATCCTAGCCAAACAATTGCTAACCCCATCTAGAAAAAAAATGGGTTTGGAAATAAAATCCATTGGGCTTTGGAATGTGTGCTTCCGCTTAAAGAAGAAGAAACCCTAGCCTTTGGAGGATTTGACATCTTGATGATAAGACTGATTTGCACGTTGGATTCAAGAAGACTACATATTAAGAGGGGGTTGTCCTATTCTCAAGAGATAAGTATCTTGTATTTATTTTATTTCTTTTATCGTCACCAATGATATGTAACCCTTGACAATGATGTAGACAAGGTCAACTCCTTAATGATGCTATGGATGACGCAAACTCCTTGACAATGATGTGAACAAGTTTAACTCCTAGATGATGTGGATTTCTTGATGATGATATGGATTCCTTGATGATGTGGATTTCTTGATATGGACTCCTCGATGATATGGACTCCTTGATGACGATGATGTGGAAGAGTTAAACTCCTTGATGATTTGAACAGGGTTGACTGACCCCAAGAAGACTAAGATCAAGAGGGAGTTGACACACTCTCAAGAGATAAGCACTTTCTTGATTATTTCTATTATTCTTTCATTATGAGTCTCTTATCTCTATATGTCTTGATTGGTTGTATTTGTTCTTCCATGGCCTCCTAATGAGGATTGCAGGAACATAATAAAGGTTGCCAAGGTGTGTCCATCATTGGAAATTGATGGAAGAACAATGTGACAAGAAGATTCATGATTGGATGAATGTTGTACCCAAAGGGAGGAGAGAATATCAACTTGATTGAAGCATGTTTTGATCCATGATGTAAAGAAGTTAGTTGAGAAGATGGCTTGAAGTCTTAAAGATTAATGTTGATCCAAATATGTTGAAGAAGAGCCTGTGATGTTTATGCTTTGTATTGGCTATACATTTCTAACAAGGAATGAGGTCCTATTCATCCATTGTAAGAGGGAGTTGACTGAAGAATTGTAAGATTGAAAGTATGGCGCGAGCCTAGTGAAATCCTTGCTGAGGTTGTGGCATAATGGATTGTGAGTCCATGGAAACTTGCTTGAAGAAAATTTGAAGAAGTTACGAGACTCTGCTCTTGATTTGATGAATCCTTCTGAATGGCTCGTTGAACCACCTAATGCATGGAATTGTTGACTCTATCTGGGCTGGATGTATTCTAGGTGTTGTGATTCTGAATGACATGGATGATCTTGCTGCATATAACACGATTAAAGCTGGAAAAGTAGCTGATTTGTGAAGTTGGTTGTTGATCTATTTGATATTTTTTGTTGATGAGTAGGTTTTCTGATATTTAATTATGTATGAAGCTACTCATTGTCAGTTGTATTCGATTATGGCACACTTTTTTATTGATGAGAAAGTTGTTGATATTTGCTTCTGTGAGAAGCCACTTATTGTCTATTGGATTAGACCACGATTGTTGATGATTTCTTTTGTGAGAAGCCCTAGTTGAAGTTGAATGAATAGTTGGATGTCGTTTTTTGTTGGAATGTTTGATAAAATGTTGAAATCCACCATGGCTAATTTTCTGTTGTTAAGCTAATTGCTGATGTTTATGTGAGAAGACTGGAATGGCTGAGAATCCCTTTGGAGGGAGAATTGATTGATAGCATTATGAATCCTCATTAGGTTGCAGCTATGAGACCTATGGATTGGTTGGGAAGATTGTCATTCCCTTAGGCTGTTGGCCAAGAGACCAGTGAGTCTAGTTAGGGAGATTGGTTCTAAGCCACAAAATGATCCGTTAAGTCATGATGACTATGAGACTAGTTTGGTTGGGGACATTTATTTTGTGATATCTCCCTTAGGTTGTGTGTCGAGAGACCTATGGATTGGTTGAGGAGATTGATCTCAAGTTCTTTCCCTTAGGTTTGGACCGAGAGACCTTGTTTGTGATTTGGGATTGAGATAGGGATTCCTCCCTTAGGTTGTGGACCGAGAGACCTTGTTTGTGGTTGGGGATTGAGATAGGCATTCCCCCCTTAGGTTATGGGTTGTGAGATCTTATTTTCAGTTGATGAGATGTAAGTTGTGGATATGATTGGTTTGGCGTCATTGATTGATTGGATGCTATGCATCTTTCCTTGTGATGAGACCTGTGATCTCTCCCTTAAGCTGTGGTTGTGAGAACTATGGATTGGTTAGGGAGATTTATTTTGATAGAGAGAGAGACTTGTACTTGTGATCTCTCGCGTAGTCTATGGTTGTGAGATTGATGGATTGGTCAGGGAGATTGATCTTGAGAGAGAGAATGAAAAGTACCACCCTGGCTAAGAGGGAGTGTTAGAAATATGGTAGCCATGGTCGATATTTTCATCTTGAAAAGAAATTGGAAAATTTGAATATTAAATTTTTGCCTATAAATATTTTAAGTCAACATTGTTATTTTAAGTTGACTAGGCCCTTAAAAGGCACCCATTCGACCCCCCTTTGAAAAATATATAACGAAGACTATCTCTCCTCATTTGGACATCAATCATGCCTTGGTTATCTTTGATCAAAAAAAGTTGGGAGTGTTGGATATTGTAAACAGGTTCGGTCTTCATAATGAACTATTTATAATCATAACATTATATAATTATTATAAAGAAAGAAAAAGAAAGAAAGGAAAAATTTATTTTATGTAAATCATGGGTTTCATGCTCAAGTTTGAGTCACAAGCATGTTCTTCGTGCTTCTAGGTATTTCTAGGTCTTTCTGGGACAAAGAAGAATTTATGTCATGTGTTATAGTCCCATTTGGACTCATTGTAACACAAAACAATATTTATTTTGTCAAGAAAATTCCATTTATGCCTCTAAGACCAAGTCGGAACTAATAAAGGAAAAGTCGGCCTAAGGTAGGGCTATTCAACCCCTCCAGAAGGCTATATATACAAAGTGCTCAACTTCATTTGAGACACACATCTTACACAACTTTGATCTGCAATAGAAAAGGAGGAAAAGAGTGGAAAGGATGAAGAAAAGAATTCAAAGTGTCTTGGGATAATCTCTCTCTCTCTCCACTCTTGCGAAGTTAGGGTTTTGCTTTTTCCAGTTGTAGGAGGTCTAAATTGCAAGGCTGAAATTCTGAGGTGTAGCTACAGGGCTGAAAATCTGGGATGAAGTTGCAATAAGTCAAAGTTTGGAAGTTGCCTTGAAGAAGACTTTGCTGGGGGCTAACTTGGTTCTTAAGAGCGTCTTGGGATTTGGTCTTTGGGTCTTGGGAGTCTCATTGTAAGACTATTCTATAAGAAGAGAAGCATTCTTTTTGGGTTTTCCCCTTGGAGGGGTTTTTCCCTGACTTGGAGCCTATATCTTGTGTACTTTCTCTTGTTATGGTCTTCACTGTTTTGGTAATTACTTCGTGAACAAGATCTAATAATGTAATAAAATGCCAACACATATCACAAGTAATTATCAAGTTAAGGAAAATCATCTATAATACATAAGTCTCTTGATTTTCCAAAAGGGAGTAGAATGAGGGGGCCAAAAATCTAAAGGAGGGCTTAGCAGTTGATCTTATTGGAAACTAGTTTGGCTATTATATTGATATTTTTTATGATGTATTGATGAATCTTGAACTCTCTCTCTCTCTCTCTCATAAGGAAAGATTTTTGGGTTTTACCCTTGTGGGTTTTTCCCTAGCCTAAAATGTTTGTGTCTCTTGTCTTATTGTCTCATGGTTATGTTTACTACCCTTTCATGTACAATGGTTGAAATTTTATTTTGCATCACTGATTAATGATGTTAAATGTTATTGATGGTAACTAATCATTGGAAGTAGTTATCTATTGAAGTAAATTAATTTTCTAGTTACTATGAACCCTAGAAAATTCAATATTTTATGTGATGCATGTTCATGGCACGAGTATGCAAATTCTAGCTGCGATGGATGAGAATTTTTTATGTGTTGGTATGTTGAAATCAAATGTGTTCTTGTGAGGCTCAAGTATGAGCGTGCGTATAACTGTAATGGCTATCAAGAGAAGGGAACTCAAAAGATAATACAACAACCCTAACTGTCTTTAGGTATGGTTGTAATAGGCCTTTATGAAGGAAAACTTATGGCTAAATAGATAGGGGGTAATAGCCCCTCAACCTCTTGGGATAGCCTTGAAGGTTGCATTACAAAGAAAGAGCCATAGAGGGCCTTAGATATAAAGCATGGGTCTACACAAACCTTAGGGGGAGAATACTTAATATGTAATTAAGGACAGGTTGTATAGAGAATAGAGAAATTTGATTATGGGATTAAAAGCCTATGTGATTATAACCATCGTGCAAGGGTAAATCCTTTATTCGATGTTAATGCTTGCTTCTTATAGATCTTTTTCAAGTTTATTGATGGCTTAGATCCTCTTCAATTGACTTTTGGATGAGAGTGGTGTCATTTGTTGCATCTGTTTGGCAACCTCCCCACACTTAATATAAAACTTTGTTTAAAAATTCATTACTTGAATGCATAAGGATTATAATCATATACTTACATACACATATTTCCCCTATTTATCTCTTCAAATATGTACATCTTTGTTTTACTTTTTTTAATCTAGCATACTTTTATTTGGAGCCTCTTTCTTGTAAATCTAGGCTACATTTGTGCATTCACTGTATGAATAGTCGAAAATAACCCTTTTACCAGGCACTACCAAAGAAAAAATATCAATTAACTCATTGTACTCTTCTTTTTTTATGATGCCATGGTCATTTTATCTTGTTCACCTCTCGTTGTTTTCTATTGAGTTGATTACCTTGAATTTTATTGACATGGGAAATAAATAGGCATTAATGTAAAAGATACCATTCTCCTTGTACCTGAGATTCTTTGGGCAAAGATCCAATATAAAAACATGTATGTATTCAAACTCAAGGTGAAAGCATTACCATTTTTTATGTAAATAATTTGACACTCAAGCAACAAACACTAAGTGGAATAAGACTTTACGACAGGATCATTACAATAACAATTTGCTATGATGTTTTGTTAACAAATGGTTTAACTTTCTACTCTTCTACTGCATCAACTTTTAGTCTTTTTCCTCAAGTTGACTTACCTGAAGATGAGGAAACATTATCTCTCTTCTTACCACTGGGTTGACTGCAAGGTGAAGAAAATGGACAGAAAAAAACTTGTGCTATCCCATGTGAAAGTGAAGCAGGAGTCATTCTTGACAACCAAGGGGTTGATGCCATCCAGATGTTTGTAACAACCTCCATATTCATAGATTTGGTAGGAGTGATTGCATTCTACGTCAGATGATCTTCACCATGATTTCATCACCTGTTTGGCCTAAAGAGGGCCTCACATTTGCAACCAGTAGTTGAAAAGAAACTGAATGCATAGCTATTGATTCAAATATTGGGCATATAGTCAAGGATGTTGTTTTAGAGGATCTTAAAATGGGACAAGCATCCTTAAACTTCTTTGAATTGAGAACCAAGTGCAATGAGTCTTGTAAATATTTCACATTGTTCACTACTACAATACCCGCATCATATATTGGTAAAAACTCTCAAAGATTTCCGGGGGAAATGACTGATACAGAAACACTACGCTTAACATATGCCTTGGAAATTGTTTATGCATCAGCAATCCATGGTTGTGTTATTTATTATTCCTTTTCATTTTGTTTTGTTAAACAAGGTTTTCGTGATATTACAATTGGAAGAGAGAATGGCTTAGATGTTGCAACTAGTACACAATGTTTTGTATTGTCTGTGTCATTTTAGCTACAGTTTGGCTGGAAGAAAACATGATGAATGCTTCAGCAAGTCCTCCTACTATGTCAGAGCCTTCTCCATAACCACCTCCACAAAAATATATTACAAAAAGCCATTTCAAAAAGAGTGTCAAACTTTTTGTCCAAGGGCTCTATCTTGCTAAACCCACACTATAAGGTGTCCATGTGTATAAAACACAACTAGAACCATTTCAATACTTTATGTTTGAGAAACATTGTTTAAATTATTGTTATCCCTTTTGATTTGACGTAGTATTTCTTTTTTGGCATGAGGCTATGATCCAATGTATCACCTTATTCCTTCAATGCACACCCCACACACACTGCCTTATTGGTGCAGTTGCTATTCAAAACGGTGAGGTGCATTGATCATGTTCAAAGGATTCAATTTGAATGTTTGAATGAACCTTCAATCACATATACTCTTATTTTGTAGACATTAATCCCACATTCATCGTAGATGAATGTAATAAGTAATTTAACTTTAACTTTGTTGCCAAATTGTTTAACATTTTGCCCCTTTGTTGCATCAACTTTTAGTATTTTGCCTCGAGTGGACTTATTACATTCACATGCGATGAATGTGGGATTAATGTCTACAAAATAAGAGTATATGTCACTGTAGGTTCATTCTCTAACGTAAACATCCAAATCAAAGCCTCCAATCATGACCAACAGACCTTACCGTTTCGAACAGTTACACCTATAAGGCAATGTGCACATGGCGTGCATTACAAGAATAAGGTGATACATTGAATCATATCCGTAGGAAAAAAAGGAATACTACGCCAAATCAAAAGGGAAAACAAGAATTTAAAGAATGTTTCTCAAACATCAAATATTGAAATGGCACTAATATTGTATACACATGGGCACCTTATAGTGTGGGTTTGGCAAGACATAAACCTTGGACAAAAAGTTTGACACTCTTCATGGAATGGATTTCTGCAACACATTTTTGTGAAGGTGGTTATCAAGAAGACTATGACATAATAGGAGGACTTGCTGAAGCATTGACGATGTGTTCTTCCAACCAAACTACAGCTCAAATGACAGAGACAATACAAAACATTGTGTGCTAATTTAAACATCTAAGCCATATTGTCTTCCCATTTTAATTTTTCACCCACCTTGTTCAAGACAACAAAATGAAAATGAAGAATCAATAACACAACCGTGGATTTTTGATGCAGAAATAATTGTCAATGCATATGTTCAATGTGGTGTTTCTCTATCAGTCATTTCCCCCATAAATCTTCCAACATTTTTACTAATATATAATGTAGGTAATGTTGTATCGAACAATGCAAAATATTTACAACACTCAATGCACTTGGTTCTCATTTCAGAGAATTTTGAGGATGCTTGTCCCATTTTAAGTTCCTCTAAAACAACATCCTTGACTATAAGCCTAATATCTAAATCAACAGCTATGCATTAAATTTCTATTCGACTACCAACTGCAAATGTGAGGGCCTCTCTAGGCCAAATAGGTGATGAAATCATGGTGAACATCATCTGACGTCAAATGCGGTCACTCCTGCCAAATCTATGAATATGGAGGTTCTTACCAGCGTGTTGATGTGCAACGTTTTTCGTTATGATTAATTTGATTCTTTAAGTTGATTGGCAGAGGATTGGTGGGAATTTATTGCCGGAATAAATAAACGGGACACAACCATGACAACCCAAGGAGAAACAAGTCTCCTCCAATTCAAAGTACTCAACCAACCAAATGGAAGTATCATCCTCATGAGGCTATCATCCTGCAAATTCGTGTGAGATGATGAAAATCATGTGTGATCCTCATGCTCTATGAGGAGTAACACACCCTAGCTGTGCAAGAGAGGGAAAAAAGGCATGAACTCAAAATGAACCTACCAGCATGTGGCAGTCCATACTCCATGCACTCATCCCTTAGAAAAAATAGGCCTGCTGAATATGGAAAACTGGTCAAAATACTTCATTTTGGCGCTGAACCCTCACTATCTTTGCTATTTTTCTATTTGATATCATCAGGAATAACTATGAGCAAGTACCACAATACACCCATGCCTCCTATTCCACTATACTATAGCATGCAAACTGCCTTTTCTGCCTCAGATTTTTGTCATGCACTCACTGAAATCGAAATATAGCTCAAGGGGAGCACTTTTGTTCTACTTGTATTGTTGTCCAGTGATTGTTATGTCAGGAAAATGCCACAATCAAGCCACTACAACACATCCTATCTGTTGTTTGACCAAAACAAAGGCATGTACAAGCTATAACAACCTCACTTGAGTGGATTCCACTGGTAATAATTTTTGTTTTGATTGCAGTACACATAATCTGCCAATAATAACAACCCTAGAGTGTAGTCTCCACATGAAGCATATTGTTTTCTAATTGTAATCACAAGTAACAGGTTGTAACAACTTCCATTAGGGTATGCATCTCTAAAAATACCTCTGCCACTGTAAGTACAATGCCCAAATATGCTAGAACCAAACATTCCAACCCTGTATTTTGTAGAATATATTGATGATTAACAATTATAAATCACAAAATTGTTGGAGCTAATGTCAATCAAAGTGCTCCTCCTCTAATTAATGCATTGTTTACTAACCATCAAATATGCTGGAACAGCTGACTGGAGCACACAATAGTACACAATTATGGTAGTTTGCTAATATTAATAAAAGAAACTCGGTGATAACTCCTCCTTAAAGCGCACCAATCCTTCTGTTGGGCCGCACAGAATAGTACACAATTATGGTAGTTTGCTAATATTAATAAAAGAAACCCGGTGATAACTCCTCCCTAAAGCACACCAATCCTTCTGTTGGGCCATCTTTCCTTGAATTGAGTTATTAACGAATTGCATCATTCAAAGAAAAAATTTAGTCGCAATGTTTTTTAAAATCATGAAAGATGCATGCATGCCTTTGCTTTATATATCTCTAAGATGCATGCAAACTCTATCAAGTCAACTCCACCTCTCAGGTTAACATAACAAGTTGAAAAGCAACTTGCTTATCTTGGATGACATCATAACTCATGATAAGTCCATCTTGTTTAATGTGCACAATAATATGCATCTATTTGGATGCCACATGTCTCAATGATAACACCACTACCACACACCCTCCACCCAAACCAAAACTTTGAAGCAAATCGACACAAATAGACACTAGAACCTAACATTATCCCCTGTACCTGCTAAAAATGTACTTTCTAAATATTCACATGGCCAAAAATAGTAGTCATTGTCTCCTAAAAAATAGGAACTTGGAACATGAGAAGCACTGCAATGGGGGCACCTAATGAATTTAACACATATAAAAATAGGCACTACTAAAAATAAAAATGTAACGCACGTCATTGAAAATATCCTCATTAGATTAGTCTACCTACAATGAACCCAAATATCTACTCAAGAATGGTATAGAAGCCTTGAAACATTAATTGCGAAAAATATTAGTTTTGTGAAACAATAAACATGTCACCAAAATAAAGCTAATTGAGATTGTTATCTCACAAGGATCGAGAATAGGTAGCTAACTCTAACATGCAAGACCTAAAACTCTAGCTCCTATGAAGTAAGAGAACTACTATAAATAGCAAGTTTTCAAAATGAACCAACATGATGAAATTGAGCAAGAAATTAAACCTACATTTGTGCATGCAATATAGGGGTTAAAAAGTTGATGACAATTAAAATTGAGAACCTATGATATGAAACAGTGGTTGTGTGCTTTCCATGAGTCAAATGCATTGCGTATGCTCTAAGAATTGGAAATGTATCAATACTATAAGCAAATTAAGAAACAATGGAATTTTTTACCTAAGTGAAATACCAATCTAACTACATGCCCACAATATTATACTCATTAGTCTCAGGATATGATGGGGAACCCAGATATGCTGTCAGCAATGCCATGACAAGATTGCTAAAAATAGAAATATCTCAGAATCAGACAAAATCACGACCATAAAACTCATAAACTAGTAGGGAGTACAAATGGGTAATCAAACCTTACATGTGACCAATACTAAAAATAGTAAGTACTGAAAATCTCATGAAATCATACTCAATATATTTGTCTTTCAATAAGGAATCTAAATCTGCAATCAGAATTGACATGCAAATACTACTAAAAATAGAAATTTCTCACATGTCGCTCATAAGTAGCTCATCAAACTCTGACTCTAACGGGGACTCTCAATATATCATTATATATGACATGCAAGTCTCCCAACAAAACCTTCTAAAAATAGTAAGTGCAATGCATGTCACCTGAAGAAGCCTCACTAGAATGATTAGTCCATAAGGACTCGAGACATGTCATTAATATTGTTGTGCCATCACTATAACTTCACCTCCTACAAAGTAGGGAACCACTAAAAATAACAATTCTCTCCAATTTGTGTAAAACTGTGTCTGAATCAATCTTGCAACTAGTCTCTCTAGGTACCAAACCCCCAACCTGTATCTGTGTCTCTCTCCAAACCTCTAGCCTAATGAAAATGTATTGGTCTTTAGCCCTCTAAATTCGTAAGGGGAACATTTATGTGTTAATATATCCTTTAAGCTATATGTTTTAGGGAGAACAATGTCAATCTTGTTGGATTGAATAAACCTAATTTGATTTTGTTTATAACCCACAAATGGTTTCAACGTATGTTGCACGAGTTCTGGAACGTGGGGAATGTTGGGAACTTGGTTATGGTTGTCCGGAATGGCTAGAGGTTTCCC
The DNA here is from genome assembly GCA_000404065.3 of Pinus taeda. NCBI lineage: Eukaryota > Viridiplantae > Streptophyta > Pinopsida > Pinales > Pinaceae > Pinus > Pinus taeda. The sequence continues at coordinate 197,978 of APFE030372896.1, forward strand.
CAAAATTTCCAAGAAATGGCTAATTGGGAACGATAATATTATATAATAAAAAAAAAATTGTTATTAGTATTATTATATATAATTTATATAATAATCAAAATATTTCAAATATTAAATCAATTCAAAATTTTAATTCATTACATGACTATCAAATTCAAAAATGAAAATTTGAAAATGTAAATGATTCAAGAGACACTTTTGAATTTAAGAAACATAGTGAAAATCAAAGAACTCATCATATTAATATTCATATTGCTAGCATGCCCAATGTAGTACATAGAAAAAAAAATGACAAATGCCCAAAGTGGCAAAGTAATACATGGTCCAAAAATGCTCAAAGGACAAAACATAGCATTAAAGTCTAAATTTGAAGATGATTATAAGTGCAATCTTCAACATCAAGACTATCCATATAACCTTGAGCCTCGCTAGGCACTCCAATTTCATCATTACCGTCATCAATATCAAGATCACCTGTAATGCTACCCAAAGGTATGCCAACTAAACCTGCATTTGGTGAAGGATTATCCTCATCATCATCAATTTGAGAAACCTCCTCAACATCAACATCCCATCTTGATGCAGGGAATTCTAAATACTCATGTAGCTTCCTTGAGAAAAGTTGAAGACTACTATGCATATAAACCAATTTCTCTCCTCTCTTAGAGGTAAGCATATTCCTCTTAACAGAGTGAATGAAACTATAAGTAGACCAATTCCTTTTAGCTGCCAATGAACTAGAAACCTGCGATAACAAGCATGAGGCAAGAATTTGAAGATCTTGGGCTTTCCCCCCATACATTCTCTACCATCCAATGGGATTCCTTTGTGCATAAATGTTGATGTCCACTCTTGCATCTTGAGAGAATTTGGAAGGTTTTAAGGTAGCAAAATCAATAAATTGTTCTCGCATTACAGTTGCATTATTAGGTGTATAGATTTTGCATATGTCATCAAGAAAGTCTCATTTCACTTCTCGTCAATGGGTAGAACTCTATTTGGTCTCTCCATATACCACTTTGAATTAAGGGAATAATCAGCCATGTGAAGAGAGGGATTGAGTTTGATTTATCTCTTTCCTATTATCTTATGAATTTAATTGAAGAACTCCAAAGAGGGGTTTCTATCCCGAATGATGTGCCTTATCTTGCCTACCACGCTATCAATACATTCATAAACTTCTCCTAGGGTGGGGGGAATCAGAATCTGCATACCTAATCAACTCCACAATTGGAGTTGTGAAAGAAACAACATATTTACAATCAGACCACCAATCATCATTGAGAAGCTGCTCCCTTATCTTCTTTGCCTGCATTGATTTATATTCAGACCATGTATTCCACTCTTGGGAAATAACAGTGGCTTGTAAGGATGCATGCACCTCAACCATATGTTGAAGAAGAATGAAGTATGTAGAATATCTTGTTTCTACAGGTTTCAAAAACCTCTTCCTTGAATACATCCTATAGATTGCTAAAGAGGCATGGTGGTTGCAAATGTACATTTGTGCATCTCTTGCATCTAAAATGAGTTTTTCAATCCAAGATATGTTGCCAATGTCTTTGAGGACATTATTCAAGGCATGTACACAACAAGGAGTCCAAAAGATATGCCTATATCGACTTTGAACCATCAAACTTGCTGCTTTTCAAACATGGGCTGCATATATGATTACATGTACTACATTTAAAGGACCAAGCTCATCGATTGCTTCTTTAAATAATTCAAACATGAAGATAGCATCCTTTAGTTTCCCACTACAATCAACTACTCTTAAAAAATAGGGCCCAACTAGAGATGTAACAATAATATTCAACAATGGCCTTTGTTGAATGTCTGTCCAACCATCCATAGCTATTGAACATCCCGAATAAGCCCATAAGCCCTTGCATTCTTATCACCCCCTTATCTAACAATGATGTCCTAATTTTGTTGTGATTTGGAGGTGCATATCCTAGCCCAACAACTATGAACTTTTTGCACCATTTCTTTGTAATGTGGAGAATGGGTAACATTAAATGAAATTCCATTTTCCATAAAAACCAACAATAACATCATCAACCTCATCCCTATGTACTACATTGTAGATTTTAGAAATTAATTCCTGAGAAAAACTAGCAAGCCTCTTAAAGTAGACACCCCCACACACTCAAATTGGTTTGATGCATTTTTATTAACCAAATCTTCCATATCACGAGAAGAAGATCTAGGTACTTTAAAATTACAATCATTTTCCAAGTTCATTACATTGGATCCTAGGGAAGCCATATGAAGCTTTTTCAACTCTATCCTTTTCAAAATGGTACATGTACAACCCTTTACACCATCACTAGATAGGGATGGAAGGATGCCACACCCTAATGTAGCTTCCTTTAAACACATGGTTACACAATGTGCACATCCATTCTTCACAACCACCATTATTCTTTTTCTTGTTTTTAGTAATTTTCTTCACAAACTTTAATAAGGGTTTCTTGGGTTTGTGCTTTGGTTGACTTGACCACTTGGAATTGTGGGAAGAGAATAATTTTCATATCCACTTGTTGGTATTGAACTACCACCCTCCATGATTTCCCTGATTAATACAAGAGACAAAAAAACAAAATATAAACAAAATGTACAATGAAAAATCAAAAAATAACATGTACTTATATACAAAAATACAAATGTACCTATCAAGTTATGCCTATGAATCAAAATTTGAACCAACAATAAGGCTTAACAATGGAAATTTGAGCTTTTTGGATTGTGATAGGAATAAAAGAAATATTAATCATGGAGATATCTAGCCACATTAGATCAAATTTAAACATGTTATCAAGACATAACAACAAATCATTTTTCCAAGGCTCAAGTTTCCTTGTTGCCCTTAAAACAGAACTTAAAATGAATCAACATAAAAATTATATACTAGACCTAGAGGAAATATAGTATTTATTATGAGATATATAATAAATGCACTGTTTCGCATACACTATATAGCATATTATATGAGATATAGTATATAATAAAATTTCAAAATAATAAATATTAAATACTACTACCAAATGAGATACACTATCTCTAGATATATATCCCCATTACAATAGTTGGTTTTTACAAAATTTTAATTTTACACTAACTATGTACAAGCATAACAAGAAAGACAACCAACGAATCAATATTATTTTAAGAAATAATTTTACACTAACTATGTATGGGAAAACAAAATCGATATTATTGCTACATCATAACAAAGGATACAAAGAAACAAATTCGCTGGCCGGCTTCAACTTAACAAAATGACCCAATTTACAAAATAAAAACAGGCATTAAATTTTAATTTTACACTAACCACTCATTTGTAATTTTATAAAAGCCTATAAAAACTCTTAATACATGTTAATCCATAAAAACATAAGAAAATATATCTCCGTAGATAACCAAATGAGATGTTGTTGGTTGGACGTAGATATTGAATTCTACCATAAAGTCTGATCTGCAATCTACATTAAACAAGATTTTAAGTGGAAGATAATAATGGATTTTCAGGTGCAAACGAGGAGGAATTCAACAGCAAGGCAGTATTGGTCCTTGATCATGTGCTGCTATTTCAGTTTCATCCCCAAGATACCAGTCTCACGTAGCTTGAAAGTCCACTCAGGAAAGTAAAACTGGCTGGAACGAGAAACCTTCCAATCAAAGTTCTTTCTGTTCCCAACAAGTTATTTTGATTTCAATTTTGTACTATTCATGACAAATTTCTGACCAGCGATGGTTGATGCTCTTGTTGCATTTGATAGAACTATGATTTTGGTGACTACTCTAAACAGTGCCTTTTGGGAAACTTGTTCATACCATTGTGCATAGGTTCTTGTTGCTCCACCTTTGTGTGTGGAAATGTTTTGGATGTTCAAGTTCTAAGAACTCTTTGTTGTATGCCTTGTTGCATGAGTTCTCTTTATTACATTCCGAGGAGGATTGGGTGAGGGTGTTGTGGAGGTTACTATTCTATTCCACCTCATCATGGTCACGTATTTTAATTCTCAATGTTCCTATCTTGTTTTTGTTATTGGGGATGGATGGGAGATGTGATATCTCTAGAATTTTTACAAGACAAGTTGCAATGGTGTTGTTGGCTGCATGAAGTTGTCATTCATAGGTGGTGTTGAGATCATGCTACCTACATAGATGCTCCAAGTCATGTTTAAGGTAAGATCTGAGAATATTTAATGTAAACCCGGTGTTTGTTGGACCTTTGGGGTAGCTTCATTTATGGTTAACCCTTTGCAATCCCACCCTTTAGGTCTTAGGGGTAAACCCTAAACCTATTTATTAGTGAGATTCTAGCTTCATAGGACATACACAACAATGCATATTGCATAAACACAATACATTGTGTTTTATAGGCTCTTCTAGTGAAGATGTGCTTAATTGTTTGATAGTGTTTTTTAACATCACCATTGCATTAGGTTACAATGGGCTCATCGTAAAACCCAAGCATAGATTAAATACATACATACAACAGGCACATGTATATATGGTTTTGTTTTTTATATTTTCAAGTTCAACAAAAAATAAATCTTTATTTTTGTAAGCTTTGGTAGGATCCTCTCATTTTTGAGTTTTTACATGTCCATTATTCACCCCATTTCTAGGGAGGGTAGCACAAGAATCAAACCCAAGATCTCCGGTTCGGTGAGACTTTATTTCCACGACTATTGCCACTTGAGCTACCCCAGTGAGACTTCATTTCCGTGACCATTGCCACTTGAGCTACCCCATGCGGACAAAAAAAAAAAAACAAATCTTATGACTCATTTTTTAAACTTATAAATTTAGCAGAATGAGCAATTAAATTAGCCATTCAATTATCTACTACCTAAGATTCGACAAAATTTAAGTTTTCTTAAAAAATTTGCTATACACAATGTATAATACAGTATACTATAACCTTGCAAGCTCATAGCTGATATAGGTGTTCCCTCATGTTGGGAGGCTAATGAGCAGTAGGCAAAAGAAGACAGCAATGGCTGACCTCTCATTCCTAGGAGGTATAGTCTATACTATTTTTTATCATAAGGAGAAGGATCCTCTCTTTGAACGGGCAATTAATCATGATAACGTACACGATGCAGTTATTAAAGAATCTGTTCAAAGACATGAGCTCTCAGGCTTAAATTCTTAACCACCACTTTTAAAATGGAACCTCAAATTGGCATAGAGATAAATGTTGCCTAATATTTTCAGATTTTTTAACTACGGACCTTAGTTACCACTTTTATGATATAGTATTATGAACGGACTTAATAATATGATCTAGTTTTATTATCGTAACAATCTTGACTTACTCCATATGGTAAGTTCCACTTTTAATTGGCCGTAAATTTGATTTTCATTCACTGCGACCAGTTATCTTGGATAGATAATACTTGTTTTATTATTAGTATTGTCATCGATGATTAGTGTGGCTATGTTCACATGAACGATGAAGTTGACAGCTGAGACATGTGCTTCTAAACACATTCTTATGACTGTCTGACCACTAATCTAATTGTACAGTTATTTACATGCCAGCTAATCTCATTAGAGCTTGATGTCTGAGACATTGGGTATTAGTCTATTGTGAGTGAGAACCTAGTTAGTCTGCCAAAGTCTTCTAAAAAGGGAAATAGATTGCATTATGGATTATAAACTAACCTACTTAAGCCCTTTGTTTATTCGGCAAGTGCTGCGTAGCCAACAGTGAAGTTTGGTACCTACCATGTGACACTAGTTTGATCAAAATAAGGTGTATATTAGTGACTCGAGAAATTTTTGCCAATTATAAATGGAGAGAATATGCAAATACCTAGATTACATCAAAGGATTATTATGCAAAATAAGACATATATATTGGAATTTAGAGACTCTTTTATAAAGTTCACTTTTGTTATTTTTTTTTATTATTGAAATGAAATAACATCAAATTTAGCAAAGAAACCAAAAAGAATTTCACATTATAGTACTTGCTTGAAAATTGAGGTTTTTCTACTGGTAAATAAAAAAAATGGAGTTAAGATTCTGTGTATGATTAAACGTAATATGTCTTCCCCGTACATGCTGAATTGAACTGAGTTAATCTATATTTCTAATACTATGCTGTGCTCGTATAATAGTTATAAGTTTTACCTATTAATGTCATAAGTTTTACTTATTAGTGTGACTATGAGGGAAGCCATAAGAAGTTGAGCCAAATTTACCTTTAGAATAAAAAACTTAGAAATTATAGTCTTTACTTGTTGAAATAAGAGATTCCTTGTGGCTTTGGTAAGAGGCACGCTACACGACACAAAACCTGCAAATGAAAAAAATAGAACATTGTCAACAACAATAATAACAATATACAACAGTAACAACAAAATTAAAAATAACACAACCACATCGGAGAGAAAAGGCTTTGCGTTACATTCCTCTGTCTCCTAGCAGAGCAACTTAGATCCATCTTAACTTTGGATTTACCAAGCACCAAGAGGGATCAAATCTTTTGAGATGGACGTATCTTAAGATGCAAGGAGACCTTGGTAGACCCAGAGTTAAGATGGATATAGGTTGGTTTAATTTCCCCCTTTAAATAGGTTATATTCCACATGAAAACCATGGGTTCTCATACACCTGGAGCTCAAAAAACACTGGTAACTTGACCAAATCAAGTTCACCTTAACTACTCAACAAAAATTAATAAAACTAATAATAACATAGAATCTTTATTTTAACACAGGGTTATTTTTTATTTTATTTTGATAGAGTTAAAATGTTTACATACAATATAATATATATATATATTGTATATATATATTATATATATATATATTATTATTATATATATAATATATATATATGTTAATGTATTTTGACTAAGTCAACATTGTTTAGAGGATAGGACATTACAACATCATCTCTTGTATACTAAGTTGGAGAATGCCTCTCGACAAAATAACCTCCACAATGACATTACAAGATATTATGTTTCTAAGAGGGGTGGAATCACTTTTTAATTTTGAAATAATTTAATACTAATTTTAATCTATTAAGGCCCATGGGGCATAGAGCAGGCATTAATAAAGTGTTTTGTTAAGGCACTTTGTGGTGTAAATGTCATCGATTTGAAACTCCATTGGAAAAAATCCAACCATGCTAAGAGTTGATGTAGCCTAGGCCAAGTATGATCCTCGGGTAATTTTGATAGTTTCGATATCCATAGGTTGTGATTACACAAGCCACAGGTTAGGTGTACCATTCATCTCAGTACTCACATGTTGTAGTGGCTTCAACCACCCTCCAAAATTTTTCCTTAGCTTCGTTTTGGAGCCTCCCTACCAACCTTTCACAATAGCATGTCTTGCCTTGTCAAGTACACAAACTTCAGTGATTTTCTTGCAGAATGACAGCTTATCCATCAAAGCTTGTTGCATTCCCCTCATAGGTTATTTCTCTGGACTTGGTCTAGTTGCAGGCTGAGCAGCACCCTCAAGAAATTGCACAATTCTGGAGGACAACCAACCTTCCCTCTAGAAATTGCGCAATTCTATCTGGTAGCCTACTGGGCTCCAGAATTGCACAAATCTGCTAGTCATGCTTCACCTAGGAAATTCACGATTCCTCCCAGCAGGGCTGCTCAGCCCAGGAATTGCACAATCCTGGGTAGTAGTCATCTGCTCTACCCAGAAATTGCACAAATCTCCTGGGAAACCAGCCCAGCTCCCTCCTAGAAATGCACATTTTTCCCAGAAATTGAGTAGGCTCTTGCATGTGCAGTTGAGTTGACTGGTTCCACCCGGGACCAAATAAAATTGACTTGCATGCATGGCTTACTTTTTCCTGGAATAGAAAAAGGCAATGTGCAAAATGCATCCCTTGATTCAGGGAGATATTTTTAGCAGTTGGAGGTTACATGCAAAGATCATTTTAGAATCTTTCCTCAAAGTGTCACTTTTTCGTAGATTTATGGCATGTGTGTCATGAGCTTCAAACTTATTTATTTGATGCCTCAGAGCTCATTTCTTCACATCGATCTTGGAGCTCTGACATCCCACATCACATCCAGGACTCTTCAACACATCCAGTTCAACTATTCATGGGTAAGAGGTCTTAACTTGTCTTTTGCAGCATTTCTATCACCTTTTGTGTTTTCACTTATGTGAGTGTTGTTTGCTTGATTTCTATGAACACTTGTTATCGTTTACGCACATACTAGCTTGTACTAGCACCGTTTCAGTTTTCGTTATCATCTCACTGCTGTCACATGCATGAAACTATTTTGCATGAACAATCGCCGATTCAGTGACTTGCCTCACCCACATGCATGTTGTTTTGTTTTATGAATCTTTCATTCGCTGCTTTCATGCACAATCATTTGCTTCTCCTTACACTCAGTATCACCAAGTATTCACTCTCACATTTTCTTTCAGTTGCCTGTCGGCGGGTCTGGGCAACCTTGGCCCGGACTCTGCCCCACCAAGACAACATTGCGTAATCCAAAGAGGGAAGGCTTTATCTTCTTCTCAAGAAATGCATATTTTGCCTAGGAGCTACCCTCTAGTCTTGCATTATGTAATTCTGAGGGATAGTGACTACTGGCCCAAAACATTGCGCAATGTAGTCACTAAGCCTGCACCCATTGCCAACTAAAATTGCGCATTACACAATTCTAGAAGTCAGTAGTCAGCCTAGATTTCACATTGCGCAATTACAGTATCTAGTCATGCCTCCCAGATAGCCCAGACATCCTTTTGCGCAAGTTTGGCAACTAGTCTCCTAGCCTCCCAAAATAAATTGCACAATCCTTTCCAGTCATTCCCTAGGTATGTGTTATGTCGTTCCTCAAATTTTCATGGTTTTCACTGACAGATTTCTTGCCATACACGTCATTTTGTCTCTAGATATATCAGGTGCTCATCTACCTCTTAGCGGTTTAGGATCATTGGCATCTAAGAGAGCACGATCAAAGCACACTGATGAAAGTGCAACTGGAGCAGCAGTTGGTGAATGTCAACAATTCTGTCGATCTATGAAGATACCGAACTGATTGTAGACAAGGACATCAAGTTGAAATGGAAAGAGGTCAATGATTCATTTGCAAGCACATTTGGGGAATACCTCGAATATTTCCAAGTATATGTGAACATTCAAAGGTCCAGCTTGTACCAAATTGCATGCAAATACCCTGCGTTCCCATGCGCGGACATGATACACTGGATCATCATGCACACTAATCCCGAGACGATGACTTTGAGAAGTGTCAGCGGGACAAAGATTGCAACCTTCAGGGCACATAATTATGATAAATTTATCAGATGTCAGAGCCTGTGACCATCATGGAGACTCCCTTCATCTTACCTAACAGTAATGCCAACTCCAGAGACATTTTGAAGAACTGGGTAAAGAAGTCGTTTAGATTCAGGATGACACCCAACCAAATCTACAAGAGGAAGATACTGTGGAAGACGTATCAATACTTGGTCATCTTTGCATGTTGACTGTATGGCCAAGAAAGCACAGAAACCTTCCCACATAGTTGGGTGTTTGCAGTGGACTAGCCAGCCAGAGAGGGAAAAGCATGCAACCAGTATCGCATGTTGGCTCATCAACTGAAGGAACATGTAGCAAGGGCTCAACAACCATCCAAAGGTATGAAAGCAGAAATTTAGATGTTCGCCTACATCTTGGATGCAATTTGTGCCTGACAGGGGTTCCTGGGCTTGAAGTGGGCATGGACATAGGCAGAGACTGTTGTGAATACTTATTGTAAGATTTTGTCCAAATGCAGCTTCAAAGGAGTTATCACATGGTTCTCTAATCATTTTGTCACCCCGGTTTACAAGATGATATTCGAACAAGATCCACCCTGCATGTTGAAGACAATAATAAAGGCATCGATAGACATAGTTGATTTGTATGCCTCACCATCTGGCACCTTCATATGGATGTACAGCGCGGAGAAGCCTCCGTATTTTCTACCAAATTTTGCCTTGGACATACTCGTCATTCACGAAGTAGCATATCACATCTCGGCAGGATTGAGAACTAGGTTGCACCAGAAGAAGAAGGCATCTTGGCCCGTGCTTCCGCTGCGTGTTGGGTTATACGAAATTCGGAGTTTCAAAAAAGTAGATGTCGAAGCAGAACAGATGACGAAGTATCCATTTGACCTCCGAAGTTACAATCCATATGGCGTGTACTATCTTGTGAAAGATCATTGCATGAGAGTACAATTCAATTGGATCCATGGGGCATGTCATTAGGTGGAGGAGGACCCATGGAAATATTGTTAGAACTCCTCCAAACTCGATGAACTGGTCGGATTTAATGGAAAAAGTGTCCTCAGACACGTAATTTTATTAATAAAAAAAAAATAATTACATAATTTGATTTTGCAAGATTTTACGCGCAAACATTCAAACGCTCTTGCAATGAGCTATTTATAAGCTCCATGTCCTAACTACCTCTAATTATGGATCACTTATTAAATAACAAGTGTCCATTTACAATAAATGTTATTCAAACCAACTAGCTAACAAATCTCCTAAAATAAAGCCTAAGATACGACACATTTGGAGAGTCATATCTCGTTACAACAATATACTAATTCTAAATAATTAAACATTCTAGAATAATAATTATTAATTTAATATCTTAAATTAATAATTATTTTATTTTTAATTTTATAACTATGATAAAAATTGTATTTTTGGATCACCTAACATTCCCCCCTGTGATCCAAAGATACATCACAACAGATACCAAGTTCATCCCTGAACTTATTAAATTTTATTCTGCCAAGTGGTTTCATGAAAATGTCAGAGATCTGATCTTCAGAAGGACAATAAACTGGCTTGAGGACATATTTGGCAATGAGAGATCTGATATGATGATACTTGGTGTCCACATGCTTTGTCTTTGAATGAAAAACTGGGTTCTTGGCAAATTTGATGGTTGACTGGCTGTCAATAAATAATGATGTAGCTTCTGCCTAAGAAATGCCCAAGTCTTGCAAAATTCTGCGCAACCAAACAATTTCACATGCTGCTTCCCATGCTGAAATGTACTCTACTTCTACTGAAGAAGTGGCCACTGTAGCTTGTTTCTTACAACTCCAAGATACTGCTACTGAGCCCATGTTCATTAAATAACTTGATGTTGATGCTCAATCATCAATACTTCTAGCAAAGTCGGCATCGAAATATCCACCAAGTACAAAAATTTTAGTCTTTGTGTCATGCGGAAAGAGTTATTTTTGCAGACAAACCTAACCTCCCTAGGAGTCTAAGACTCTCTAGTGACAAATAAGACAAACAAGAGCAATCCTTCTCTAAACATACATTATTCTATGAGAAACCAAGTGTTTTCCGATCTTACCTTAGGTCCAACGCTTGTTGTAGCAGTCCAGCCTTGCTGATCCAGATGAGCTCCTCCTTCACTTAAGACCTGCATACACTAACAAAGCAAATGATTACATAACACCTAAATATTTCATAAAACAAAGCATATTCATCACATAGACCAAGGAGTACATGAAATAATTCATTAACAACAAATCATTGAGAAGAATGGACTTATTTGTATTAAGGAAACAAAAAAGGAACCATTACAACCTGAGCCTTGGTGTTGTGCAAGCTCCTCCCAGGGTCCAACAAGAGATTTCCTCTACTTTGACAAGCTCACCCACTTCCAATATGGCAACAAGGAAGGATAGTGATCTCTCCTCACAAGTCAACAATGGAAGTCCTAATTCCAGCAGCATTACCCTTTGGAATGTTCAGCTTTCAACCTTCCCTCCTCTGGCCCAATGGCTGTATTTATAGTGTTCTAGAGGAAGTTATTCAGTTCCAACATCAATGGGATACTCCCTCTTTTGGATGGGGTAGCTCCTCTCTTGATGGGATAAGTTCCTCTATCATAGGGATGCATGAACCATCTGGAGGCGCTCAATACACGTCCAACACTCTTCTAGAAAGCTCTAGAAGTGACCACAAGTAACTTTTTTAAGATGAACTCGCGCCTTTTG
>APFE030372896.1:227344-243684 GCA_000404065.3 Pinus taeda
TACTGTCCACCTTTCCCCCCCTTCAAATTTTGAAAGTTTCAAGTTTTGCTCCATGGGGGTGAGAACGGGCTTGCAATCCTGCATGCCAAATCGCTGAAGAATCTACGTTGCATACTTACTCTGGGAAATGAAAATATGATGTGGACGTTGGAAGCTTCAACTCCAAGATAATAGTGAAGTAATCCCAAATCTGTAATCTTAAAACCAGCATGTAACTCCTTTTTCACCTGTGCAATATGATCATCATGGTTGCCAGTAACGATCAAATCATCTACATACATAACAAGAATGACCAGATATTTTCCTTGTTGTCGCACATACAAAGTATCATCAAATTCACTTTGTTGAAAACCAACTTTCTTAAGGTATTCATCCAACTTTGCATACCAAGCTCGAGGAGCTTGTTTTAATCCATATAAAGCCTTCATCAATTTGCAGACTTTATGTTCTTGTCCTTCAATTTCAAAACCTGGTGGTTGGGTTAGATACACTTCCTCCCGTAAATCCCCGTTGAGAAAAGAACTTTTCGCATCCATTTGATGAACTTTCCATCCTTTCTGAGTGGCCAATGCAAGTGTTAATCAGATGGTGTTCCATTGAGCTGTAGGAGAAAAAGTTTCCTCATAATCAATGCCTTCTTGTTGCGCAAAACCTTTTGCGACAAGTTGTGCTTTATACTTTTCAAGTTCTCCCTTTTGATTATACTTAATTCTGTAAACCCATTTGCATCCTATGGGTTTAACATTTGATGGACAATCAACAAGTTTCCAAGTGTTGTTATCAATTACTGCTTGATATTCTTCAACTATAGCCTGTTGCCATTCTTTATGTTTTACTACTTCTTTATATGTGGAAGGTTCAGTAAACTCATTTGCTAACAAGGCAAAATTGCCTTCACTTCTATGTGCCCTTCTAGTGCCTGTTTTATTCTGTTCATCAGGCTTTACATCTTTCAAAAGTTGAACTGCACATTTTGGAAGTTGGTGCTCACTTGTTTGCGCTTCTGTAAAGTCTCCATCATTGTAAAGAGGATTAATATAAACTGATGTTCGTCATTCATGTGAAGAATGTGGAGAATCATTGTCAGAGGAACTGTTGCTGCTTGGAGATGCGGATGAACTGCTAGAAGACCCAAATGATGTTGTTGATGTATATGGACAGGATGATTCATCTTCAGAGGAAGGAAAATCAAGTTCATACCCATTTGGTGAAGTTGGTTGACTTTGCATTTTACCATTTCTTTTACTTCCCTTAGTTTTTAGCTTGTTAAGAAGATTTTCGATTTCTTCAGCACTTTTACTCTCTGTTTCATCAAAAATGACATCCCTGCTCACAATGAATTTTCCATTGGTCAAAAGATGATGCCCTTTCTTCTCATCAGAATAGCCAATCATTGTGCATTTTAAACTTCTTGAGTCAAGCTTAGTTCGTTTTTCTTTCGGAATTAAGGCTTAACATACTAACCCAAAAACTTTAAGATGCTTAACTCGAGGTTTGAAACCAAACCAAGTCTCATAAGGTGTGATTTCATCTAAAGAAGCAGTTGGAGATCTGTTTCTTAAGTAGACAGTTGTATGTATTGCTTCTGCCCAATATGTTGGACTTAACCTCTTAAAAGTTAACATGGATCTCGCCATTCCTAACAAGGTACGGTTCATTCTTTCGACTACTCCATTTTGTTGTGGAGTGTAAACATTAGTAAGATGTCTTTTTATTCCATTTTCACTGCAATAAGTTTTGAATTCATTTGAAGTGAATTCTCCCCCATTATCTGTCCTGAGAGTACCTATCTTTTCTTTGACTTCATTGTCAACAAGTTGGCGAAAAATTTTAAACTTTTCAAATGCTTCTAACTTGTTCTTCAAAAAGTAAACCCAAGTCATTCTACTGAAATCATCAATGAATAGTAAGAAATATTTGCAACCACTAAATGAAGTTTGTAGTGGCTCACAAACATCACTGTGAACTATTTTTAGCCGCATGTTTGCACACCATGAACTTGTTGGAAAACTTTCTCGACTTTGTTTGCCATAAATGCAAGCTTCACATATTGCATTTTCCCTTTTGAAAGTGGGAAGTCCTTTAACCATTCCTTGTTTCTGCAATTGAAAAAGACTCTCAAAATTTAAATTTCCATATCTTACATGCCATAGTCTTACAGGTGAAATACATGTAGTCACTACCCCTGCAAAATCAGAACGCCTTGGAATAATTGTCCCTTTCATCCGTAATAGTTTTCCATCTTCATATCCTATCATGATAGTTTTCAAACTTTGTTTAACTGAATTAATCTTGACTAAACCATCTTCCATAATCACCTGATGTCCTTCTTGTCGAATCGTGACTAAAGAGAGAAATTTTTTCTTAAATGTGGGTACATACCATACATTGGAAATCATTTTTTCTCCAATGCCAGGGAGAAAAAAATTTACTTCTCCTTTTCCATAAGGAGTATGTTTTGTATTATCAGCAAGAAAAATGGAATTAAGTTGGAGAACTGTATACTGATGATTTGCTAGTGCTGGCCTCTGTGAGAAAAACATCTTCACCAACTTTCTTCTTCTTCCCAAAGGTTTTATCATGTTGTGTCAACATTTCACAAAGCTCATCAAACTTTAGTTTCTCTAATTCCCTAGTTAATTGTAGAGTTTCCAAGAAATGCATGTAGGAAGAAGGAAGTCCAACAATTACAATTGTGACCATAAAGCTATCATCAATTGCTGGAAAACCATCATTAATGATTTCCTGCCTAATATTCTTAAGTCTTGAGATATATTCAAGTACATCACCTCCTTCAGTCAATTTTTGTTGTAACAATTTTAATTGTAGATCAACTTTCTTTGATTCAGGCTGAGTATCAAAGAGGTCTTTAAAAGTTTTCAAAGCACACTATGCATTTGTAGCATTTTCTATATGGACATACATTTCATCATTCATAGAAGATTTAATAAGAGCTAAGGCTTTGGCATTCTTAACTTCCCATTTTGTTAGAGCAGCTGCATTTGTGGGTTTATTCGGCTTAATATCTCCATCACATATACCCTACCATAATTCCTTGTAAATGAGAGTGCTTTTGATGAGACGATGCCATGTTTTATAAGATTTTGTGCCTTCAAGTTTGTCGAAATCAGAAAACAAATTAATCAACTTAGACATTGTAGTGTTAAGACTTCACACCACGAATCAAGCTCCAAAAAAATAAGATGTGCAACACAACAGTAACACACGACGCAAAAAACGAACTATCGGGGCTTGGCCTTGACCCTCCAATAGTTGTCAAAATAGGAGAAAATTGATTGAGCTTTGCACTTGGCTCTATTCAATTTCTCAATTTTTTACAAGGCAACTTCCAAAATTTTGACTTTTACAATGGTGATTTTGCACAAACAGGTTAAAAAAAAAAAAAATAAATTACCCCCCCTCAAAGTAAAATTACTTTGAGTCACACTGTCACTCCATAAACAAATTTACAAAACAAAAAAATCTGTATTACTCCAAAATAAAATAATAACCTTATCACTCCAATTAGAAAATATTACAAAAAAAAAAAATCTACTTATTCCTCCAAATTCCTCCCAATCTGCCACAAAGAACTTCCTTATCTCTCCAAATATGATTTCATTTACAAATCACAATTAAAAAACAATTATAATGTGAACAATTTGCTTCAATGATATATTGCAAAAACCTGGTTTCAGCGCTTTCAGATCTTTCACACACTTTTGAAGATCTTTTATATGTTTTTAGTTGTAGACGTTGAAGATTGCAGATCCAGTCTCTTGGTTTTCATTTTCGTTTTATTCCTCTGCCCTTGGTTATTAGATCCCTCCATACCAAACCTATTTTCTTGATTATCCTTTAGAGATTTCAATCAATGGCAGCCTCTGCAACCTTCCAGCATGCATTCCTGCTCAATAACCATTTGTGTTCCTCGTCTTCAATCACAGGTACCAGGCTATGCACACCATCGTTATACCTAAGAGAAAAAGACCATGACTCATCACACAAAACCATGTCTATCACATGCACAGCTGTGGCACCATCTTCTGCAACCCCATGAACAGGATTCTCAGATCCAATGCAGGATGAAGGTCGTGTGTTAAATTTCGCCACAGGGCCAGTGACTCTGCCCAAAAATGTTATAAAAAAGCTTAGGCGGAGCTCTACAACTGGAGGGGCTCAGGGATCAGCATAATGGAGATGAGCCACAAAGGTAAATAATTCACTTCAGAAAATTTCTACCATTAAATGCTGGTTCTTATTGCTGGAGAAGGCTGGTTCAAATTCCAGACCGCAAAACGCTGAATTGATGCCCAAATGCTCAACGCAAGGGATTTGAGCATAAATTGATGCCAAAATGCTCAACGCAGGGGATTTGAGCATAAATTGATGCCAGAATGCCAAAATGAACTCGGAGATCTGGAAACATCAGCCAAATATTATGATAGAGAAAATTAGAAACTGATTGGAATGGTAGAATCAATGTAAACCACTCTCACGAAAATGCAGAATCGATTTGAATGTTTTGAAAGGACTTTAAAAACAATTAAAATATACAGCGCTATCCCTTTTTTTGTTTTTATTCACTCAAATAATTTGAAAAGGTCACACAGATTTTCATTTGCTGCTTTAAAAAATGATTTTAGAATTTGCAGATCTAAAATCAATAATTTTTTTTTTCCAAATTTCATACCAATATTTTGCTGATCACTTCAATGGAGTTTTCCAAAAACTTGTAGAGCTAGAATCTCCTTCTCAAATGAACTACAGCATTACTAGAGCTCTGATACCACAATAATGGCAAAAGTGTCATCAGACACGTAATTTTATTAATCAGAAAAAATAATTACATATTTTGATTTTGCAAGAGTTTACACCCGAACATTCAAACACTCTTGCAATGATCTATTTATAAGCTCCATGTCCTAACTACCTCTAATTATGGATCACTTATTAAATAGCAAGTGTCCATTTACAATAAATGCTATTCAAACCAACTAGCTAACAAATCTCCTAAAATAGAGCCTAAGATACGACACATTTGGAGAGTCATATCTAGTTACAACAATATACTAATTCTAAATAATTAAACATTCTAGAAATATTATTAATTTAATATCTTAAATTAATAATTATTTTATTTTAATTTTATAACCTATGATAAAATTGTATTTTTGGATCACCTAACAGGATTCACTGTGGAATGGTTAGCGAAGCAACATGAAGCAGCATCCCATAGAGCACCAGAAGCAGCAACAACAATAGAGGTGAACATACCAGTGCACGACAAGGGCAAGAGGAAGATTATCGATCGCATAGAGGAAGAGAAAAGCTGCAAGTTCCGAGCAGATCCACTTGTGGAGAAAGCAGCTATGGCCATAGAGGCAAAGAGGAAACAACGCGACAAGCAAAACATGCAAAGGCAGAGAGAGAAACAGAGAATGGAGGAAACAAAAAAGGAGTTGCATGAGTTGAAGGAGCAACTCTGAAAGGAAGAGGAGCCACGCAAACAGGAGGGGGAAGCACAACAATAATAGGTACAACAGGGGACACAACATGTATAAACGGATGCAACAATGCCCATACAGGTAGTGGATTCATTAGAATAGTTGGCATCAGGCAAACAAGGTGAACCATCGCAGGAGCAAGACTTCGCTCAGGAGATAGAGCGAGCACTTGAACAGATGGATATGAATATGGAGTAGTAGGAGTTAGAATAAGACATCGACCTCATGCCTCACCACCAAGAGGTGGAACTACTAGCTTCACTACATCCAGAAGATGAGAAAGTCCCAAGCGACCAAGGACACACTAAGATCCTTGGACATCAACTAGAAGAAGAGATGCACAACATCATTTGATGAGTCTCAACATAGAGTTGTGCAATATTGTAGAGTGTCAACTTCGGAAGATCATACACCTCCTGCACAATATGAGGAACAAGTGATCATGTATGACATGCACAAACATCTAGCAACATTGGCTAATGCTACCAGAGCATATGCTGAAGCCACTAGCTCGAGTGTTCACTTTGATAGCTAAGAAGGAGAAAATGGATAAGTAACTATAGATGTCCAAGCAAGGAGGAGAGTTGGTTACAACATCTGCTTGAACAGAATTGAAGAAGGAAATACTGGATGAAGTATTGTCCCTTGACACAGTCATGAGGGCATTGTATTACAAGTTTGGTACCGTGCATAAGGTAGTCCTCCATCTCATCAGATGGCAACAATGATGTGCTAGAAGAGCACGTATCTTGTCGAATGTGCATGCTGTTGTTGATTACATGAAAACATGGACGATGAGACACAAGGGAGCCCTGCTTCACTTGCTTAAGATGATGAAGCCTAGAGCGGTCGAGTTGAAGGCACGCATACGGAGTCAGATTTGGAACTATGAAGAAATGAGTCTACAAGCTTCCCATGCACATGTATTCAAAAGTATGGATGTTGTGGTGTGCGCACATGCAATCCCATCTATTGGGACTCTCACCCAGGGGAAGACAAAGGCACAGTGTCAACTAGAGCTTGACTCATACTTTGACAAGTTGATGCACATAGCCACCAACCCATAATTGTCAGTCAGTGCAGAAACCATGCACAAGTATGTTTCTGGTCTAACCACATTGAAGACAATGATGTGCATGCTCTCAGATGAGTTGGATAGAGTAGCCTGAGCAGTGTACCCATATGCAATGGAGGCAAGAGTCAGGTTCCAAAAAGATGTCACCTTGGAGTACATAGATACCATTGCGGACTATTGATCTTGGCATCAGTTCGCTACTTTTGATCATCATGAGGATGTTGAAGAGTTGGACTTCCCACGGTTGTCTGAGTCATAGTGACATTTTTCATGGCTTTCTCAAGCCATTTTGCTTCACATGGGTACATGTGCATTGTAATGTAATGTCTTGTCAAGTGTAAGTTCAAGTGTCGATAGTTGGATGTAACAATCATAGAGTAGATGAAGAGTCATGAGGGTAGATGAACTGTCACAAAGGGGAATGTTAAGGGCCACCCCACCCTTTTCTATAAATAGTACCTCATAACTCATTGAAAATGCTTTTGGTAAGCCAAGCTTCCGATATGACTATCTTAGAGAGAGCTTGGACAGTATTGTAATGAGCCTTGGCTTCTTCTCTGTGTAGAGCTAGTATATCTCTTTGGAGGAGCAGGCGATTGTGGCAGTAATGTTTTGCTATCAAAACTAGTGGTTGGACATGGATGTATTGTATGGCTGGAACTTACACTTCTTAATATAACAAGAGCCAGCACAATTCATGCATATGTTGTATTGTATTTCAGCTATCCATTTACTCTAAATGATATATGTATCTGTTTGCTTACGCATGCATGTATAGTTATTTATGTGTATGTATGTATGAACCTTTCTGAAATGTACTATTGGTTTAACCATCACTTTGGATTTATAGCTAACTTGTCTTCCATGTTGTGATGTAGCTTTACTCGTGTGTTCCATTCTTAACTTCATGCTATCACAGGTTTTCAAGGGGTGCACTCATCTCAAACCCCGTGTGTTAGAACCTCTCATGCACCTTCCTTGGCTTACTGCATATGTCACACCCTTGCTACCAACAGAGACATCTTACTTGCCGCTGTGCGAAATCGCAGTCAAGGAATTACTGTATGACCCACTGCTGGGACTCCTACACCAAATAGTCTAAGGTCTATTTGGGACTTCTAACCAGGGAAATCCCCTGACATGTTGGCGGTTCCAACACCGCTAACATTTCTATCGCTAGAAGGAGGGCTATATGACAAGTCATGTTCTCTCATCCTATTTTGAGCCTTTGCATATCTATCACGGAGTCTTGCACTCTCCTCCCTCCACGATGTTTTTCGCATGCTAAATTTGTTACCATCACAAGGAAGTTTTTCGATCTCTTGTCCACTTACACATATGATGGTGTAGGTGAAGTGGCCTGGCCTGAGTTCTTACATGTCCTCCTTTCCACGCTTCACGAGGAAGATGGATGTTCTGATGAACATGCTAGTTTGCTACTTGCATACACACTTTGCAAATCTACACATCGGTGGCTGTGTAGCCTACTGGCTGACAACGTGCACTCACTTGAGTACTTCTGTGATCTCATTGAAGACACTTTCTATGATTTTTATCCAAAACATCTTGACCAAAAACTGTTACAACAATGGAAGGCTCTGCATGAATCGCCTATGGATTTTTGGCAGTGCTTTCGTGATTTGTAGTTTCAAGATCTAAAGAGCCAGATGAAATTTTTCTATCTTTGGGATAGATCCGAGTACTATCTTAAGAAATTTTCCCATCCCAAGCAGAAGTTTGAACTCAAGCCTCGCTCAATATTCTTTAGTGATGGGGTTGCACAATCAGAGATGGATACGGTCACTGTCACAAGTGACTGTTCGCAATCCCCTCATCAAATAGCTCCATTAATGCAGAGTGATGCAGGAGATCATGCTCACACATCTATTTAGTTGTCACATCCTCCCAACATCACTCCGCTTAATTTTTGCACAGATTTTGTTGTGACTCCATCGAGTTTCCATATGCATTTTGTTCCACAACCACCGTCTTTTTACTCGGCTAATCCTCTGGATGATGCTATCTTGTGTTTTTTCATTTCAGACTCTACACTTGTTGTGAACGAGGCTCAAGCCATCGATGGAGTTGATGTTGCACAACCAACATGCACTATCATTCATGAAGAGTATGACTAGGAACTTGAGCATCAACACTTGGTGAAGGATGACTCCCTTTTGTCTGAGTCTCCTCCGTCGTTTCTTGACATATTTGGTGAACTTGCTATCCATGATTTCACATGTGTATCTTCATCCATGGATGCACCCATTATTGATCACTCGCAGGATACACCGAATGTCAGTCTATCATCTAACAATAGAGAGGATGAGTTATTCATTCAAAATCCACTTGATCTTTCATCTGCCTTTTTCGGAAACATAGAGGATGAACCTATCCACTTCTCATATACCCCTCTGTTTTATTCATCATATCATGAGGATTGTTTCTGGGAAAACTAGTGTCTACTCAGATCTACTAGTCCCACTAAGACGGGTAGCTATCTTAGAAACAAACAATTCAAAGTAACTTGTGTTTTCCTTTATGAGAGATAGATGAGAGAGAAGTAGAGAGCACCAACCTTAGTCTTTCGCTTGGCTCCTTACTTGTTTCCTCTCTCCTTCGATAGAGCTTTCACCACTCCTTTCTTGCTTGTCCCACTTCAAAGAACACCTGTAGAGTCAAAGCATAGAGATATATAACCATAAACAATGTAGAATCAGATGTACATTAACCATACAAATGCATACACAAATACAAGATTTAGAAATATGCAAGAATATGGAGGAAAACTCAAATAGCTTTATTGATAGAAGTAGTAGAAGAGAGGATTACAAATTAGCTGTCTAATATAGCACCATACTCCTAGCATGAAAGCCCTCTTCACCTCATGAAAAGCTAGATCACCCAACAATACAATGCTTCACAAAGAAACCAGCAACACTTCCTTACAAAATACAAAATTCCAGCCTCTGGATCTTTGGGATGAAGGATCAATATATAGGTATTTTTAGGGGGGTGAGTTAGCTTCTGGGATCTTGATTAGTGTCATTTCACTGATATTTATTGGTTCCACTTGGAGATTTTATGATCTCTTACTCATCCCTGGGCGAATTCAGAGAGGCAAGTGTCACATTAGTTTCTAGAAGATTCTCTGGGTTTCCACCTAGCAAACTGCCTCTGCCATTTGTCTGCTCTCGCTCATTGCACCCTAGAGAAGGGATTTTTAGTATGCATTGCACCTTTAGTGTGTAACAGGTGAGATGCATCACACCCTTAGCATGGAGCAGTCTATATGGTCTAGTTTTGACCAGTTCTGAGTAGTTTTTCAGGGAGAAATTTTGGGAAATGATGTAATCAGTTGACCTTGTTCCTTTAGGGTTTGAAACAACACTTTTAGGGGTTTAGAAGCCCTTGGTTTATGGGAATATGTGATTGGGGTTGCAGTGCCCAAATATGTCTATAACAGTTGCCCCCTAAAGCATGAGGTCGTAAATCTTTTGATGTCAGGTGAAATGATTTATCATGATGATCCGAGGTTTTTCGAACAGGAAGGTGACCTATAATAAGATATAATACAATACATTATCTTCATAATATTTTCATGATCTAGCTGAGGCGGGCATTCCCATGCTCAACTTTATAAATTCATTTTCATGTACATATGACAGACAATCATCTGTGTGGCATACTGATGATTCTAGTAGAGCCATCATCCCTTAGCTTGGATGATTATCTATGTGGCTATGGGGTACAATTGATGTCTTTATTTTCCTGAATATATCGCAACCTAGGTGGATGAAACTAGATCTGGGGTCTTCAAACTCATTCAATATCCACCTGATGTACAAGTCGATCCATGTGAAAAGATGTTCTGATGTCAAACATGGAAAGACTTCGCCTGATTACCAGCCAATGATGTAAGTTGTTAACAGGCGCAAGAGGAATCACCGATATTGATAATGGCCCTCAAGGTACTGCAGTGCAATTCATGTGGTGTGAATACATTAGTCGATGTTAAACACCATACAAACTCTTTTGGTCGAAGGCTAGGATGTAAACCTGTCACCGGAAGTGAGAAACCTGCCATTGAGGCATGCAAGCTTCAAAGTACTGAAAGGGTTGTTCCTAAGTCAACTTCTTGGATAATGAGTTGATGTCGACAAGAAGTGACTCATCATAGGAGGGCCTTAACGAGTCCCACATCTGCGACACGAAATGGAGAAAATTATTTTTTGGAGGTGAAAACGATCTGATGATACAAGGTTCAAGGTGGCGGTCATGAAAGAATGGAGCATGAAGGTATTGTAGTGGATGAGGCGTAAGATGGGTTGGTGAATTCTCTGAGTGACTTCTCTTGAACATATCGGCGACACTAAAATGGATTGGTAGCATTAACCCCAAAAATGGATGGTACAGAGGACCAATGGTGATGGTGAATGGAATAACCCAACCCAACTCAATCATGGTGATGGAGTGAAAGTGTCCTGTTCAAGAGCAACCTGCTACCAATGAATTTCTTCAAGTTTTCTTCCATTTTTCTCTAGTCATTGCTGACCAGTACCTCTTTATTTTTGTCAGGCTTGAGGAGGATAGCATATTCTTGTTCTATAATTTTCTCTTTCGGCAAACCTGTCGCAATTTTTTAGTGAGCCTAGCGACAGTGAAATTCTCTCTTGTCCGTATGGACAAGTTTGTCCCTATTGTTTTAACAAGTATAATGACAAAGATAAATCGGTCTTTTTCAGTTTTAGAGAGTCTGAAAAGAGATAGAAAGGAAAATCTAGTAGTACTTTTTCGTAGTATAATCCCTTAAGTCCGAAAAAGTATAAAATAATACGAAACGAATGACTTTTCTAATCACTTTAGTGAGCCAAAAAAGACAAGCGCTTGATATTTTTGTGTAATGATCCCTCAGGTCCAAAAGATTAAAATATAGAGGAGGGATGGCACTTACAATCACTTTAACCAGTTGGAGAGACCAATTTCTCAGCAATATTTTCATATTTTATGAGTCTAAAAGGAGCTTAAAAAGACTCGTTTTTGAGGAACGATTGATGTTTTCGGGTAGCAACTGGTTCCAGGTAAGTTTGGAACATTTCAATCACGGCAGTGTAAAGATGGTGGTTGACAGAATCACTCGTCGCAGTTGTTCCTCAAAATGGTAAACAAGCAAGTGGAGGCATATGATCCGCTAAAAGAGTGGAGGTGATGATAAGAACACGACCAAGGCTCAAAATCTAATACCGATGCGATCACAAAGGTTATTTACCGAGGGTGGATTCATTTTTTAATGATCTTGAATATTTAGAAACTATGCTTAGAGCTAGATCTATTTTTTAACGAGCTTTCACTTTGCAGAAACATTGCTCGTTTCAGTCATCTTTAAGGATGTCTCTCCTTAGTAGGTTCAATTTTTAGTGAGCTTACCCCATGCGAAACTTTGGTCATGAGCCTTTTGTATGTAGGCTAGGAACGACCAACTACTATCCTAAGATTTAATGAACTACTAAGGTTAGGTAGGATAGTTTCATAAAAACATTTCCTTTAATTTTTCGGTGTCATCGGCCCTTGCAAAGGTGAATGGTGGATCAGACCAATCACTTAACTTAAGCAGTTGAAGTTAGTAAAAACTATGGGGTTAGAGTTACACTAGTCGCTTTTCACTTGCGTAAAAAAGGTTTGCATGCCCCTAGGTATGAAGAAAAGTAAAGTTTCCAGGTTACCATATGGAAGTCCTTGCATTAAAGTAAGATTGTTTTGTCCACATTGTAGACAAAACACTTCCTTGGCTCTGTCCATTGAAATAGACAAAGGTGAAAGGTGTGGATCCACTTCCAATCACATAACCTTCGACGAGGGAATCCTATTCCAAATTGATCCCATATCCTAAATGGATGGGTGTGTCAGATTGGTCATATATCCTACGAGGAAACCTATCTTTTACCTGGGGTTCTCCTGTTGAAGCAAACTAGGGCGCATGCCCCTTGGGTTTCGTCACATTCACTGAATCACTCACGGTCATCAGGTGGATGGACTGGAGGTTGATGATACATTCCTTGTGCAAAGAGACCATTTAGGGATGGCATTTGACTAGTAACCGTGTTTGAACCAGGGAATGAAAGCTGGTCAACGAGTTGGACCATTCTACCTTCATATGGGAAACACATCACCCTAAAGAGTGAGGAAACAATAGCTCCCATGATGTAAATGTAGTCATGCCCAAGGAGTAGATTGTAATCTAGTGGCCCTTGGACTACCATCACATTCAGATGAACGGTTTTCCTTCTCAAAGTTATGGGAAAATTTGGAAGGATCCCTAATGGCTGATTGGTTCCTTTATTGAAGCCTAACTGATGCAGGAGCGTCAAAATAAGCCAGCAATGTGAAAAATATGTTCACATGTTGTGGCTTGATGGAGTGAATTTCATTTACTGTTTGGTCAATTTTAGTTACTGTGGGGGTTGATTTTCAAATAGCTTGTTATTATTGTAATAAGAAGACTCTTTTATTTAGATTTAGTGATAAGATCTGTTCGAACAGGTGTAAGCCAGAATTAGAGATAGGAGATTATGTTAAGATCTTTATTAATAAATAGAAGATTTCAGTTAAGCTATTATTAGAAAATTAATGTGATAGGGGAGAAGAGTTAGGCGAGGTTTTTGTGGAGCAAAAAGCTTAGATTAGTGGAGTAGTTATGTTAAAAAAATCGAACAGATATCATTCTAGGGGGATTTTTGCGAGCAAGACTCTGTTTCAGTTTAAATATAAAACTTTGTTTCATTTTATATATAAAAAAATCTACAACTGTGGTTTGTGTACAATCGAGGGACAGATCTGGCAATTCAATCTGGTTGATCTGTGTAATTAATGGAATAGATGTGGTCTGTGTTAATTGTCTACAGCTTAATGCGTTGACAATTGCTTGAAGTGGTTCGAACTGTGGTTTTTATTTAAAATTGTTAAAATATCTGTGTTATGACAAATTGTACGTGTTAAATTTTGTGAGTGAAATCTCTTCCCACAGAGAACAACTTAGAATAGACTGCGCAGATTATTAGGGACAACACTGAATTATGGAAATTGCCGATTCCTAAAATCTCGCATCAAAGTTCTGGATATTTTCAATTGTCAGTTGTAATATCAATAAGGCAATTCCAACTGCAGTTGAGAACACAACAGATCTGTGGTAACAGATGAGATTGGATATTCACTAGTTTTGCGATTAGCAAATCCGACAGTTTCGCATTGGAGCATAGAAAACGCCAAATTATTGTAGCATATCGAGTTAAATGGTTGATTCGATATTGGACAACCAGATCTGGTGACTATCCATAGTGTTATGTTTTGAAAATAGCCATTTGGGAAAATCGATGATTGACACCATATCAGGGCAGATTGAAGGGAGCGTATATCGAGTTTGTGTGATATTGCATTGGAATAGTTAAAAACATAAACTTGGGTGCATACTGTATCTCTAGGTGTGAACGAATTTAGTTGGCAAAACCAGACCTGTGGTAGCGATATATATAATGTCTATTGATTAACAATGTTCAACATTCTTTTGAAGGTTTTATGTTAGATCTGCGTTTTTCAAATTAAGAGAATAGAAATCTTCCTGGATTATTAAAAGTCTTGATTCTGATTCATATAAAGGGCTTTATTCATTAGATTGTATTACTTACCTAAGGTGAATTGGGAGTGTTCTCAAAACATAAAGTTGCTGCTGCGTCATCAGTTTGGTATCAGAGCCAAAGAGACAGGTGTTCCAGCAAAGATGCCACCAAGAAGAGGAATTGGTCGCGGGAGACCAGAACCAAATGCAGTTTTGATAGAAGAAGTGCGGAGATTGCATGAATGAATGGAGACAATGGAGACAGCCCAAAGAAGAGCGCCTGATGAGGGAGCTGAGAGTTCTTCAGAAGAATCTTATGCATATGTGGAAGCAGAAGAAGAGAATGACAATGTCAAAATCATCAAGATGCTGGAAAAGGCTGGAAGCAAACCCAAAATGAAGATTCCTATGTATGAAGGGAGTCTGAATGCCGAGGAGCTCATGGATTGGATCAGATCCATAGATCGGTACTTCGATTATGAAGAGATTGAGGAGAATAAGAGGGTGAAGCTTGCAGTCACTAGACTAAAGGGCCATGCAGCCATGTGGTGGGACGAGTTACAGACATCAAGAACAAGAAAAGGGAAATGTAAGATCAAGCAGTCGGATAAAATGGTAAGCAAATTGAAAGCCAAGTTTTTGCCTAAAGACTATCATTTGAATCTTTTTAAGCAGATGCAAAATCTGAAGCAGAAAGGAATGTTTGTTAAAGAGTATACAGAATAATTCTACAGGTTAAATATCAGAACAGGGCATGTAGAAGATGATTTGGAGAAAGTAGCAAGATATGTTAATGGGCTAAGGTATGAGATCCAAGATGAGATTAGCCTGTTAAGTTTGAAAACTGTTGAGGATGCCTATCAAGCAAGTTTGAAAGCAAAGGAAAAAATACTGTGGAAACAGAGTTAAAGAAACAGAGGAAAGAGCTCAGCAAGAGGTAGAGGAGCTGCTAGATATAGAGGAAGACAACATCAGTTTGAAGCAGGAAGTTCAAGCAGCAGATCACCACAGATGGGTGAATCTAGTAGAGGGAGATTCGCACCGAGAGGAAGAGGGCAAGGAAGAGATGTTAGGTGTTATACTTGTGGAGAATGGGGACATATGTCGCAGGACTATCTTCATAACAAATTAGCAAGCCAGAGGGGTGCAAATGTGGCTGAGACAGAGCCGAAACCACCTCGGCTTGTGGTGAAAGAGGAACCACCTGAAGAAGGTGAATCATTGCTACTCAAAAGAACTTTTCTTAGATCAGAAAAAGAGATTGGGGAACCAATGCAAAGGAAAAATTTGTTCAGGACGACATGCAAATCAAAGGGTAAGCGCTGCAAAGTTATAATTGATAGCAGGAGTACTGACAATCTTGTGTCTACAGAGATGGTGGAAAAACTTGGGTTAGCAAGGAAAGCTCATCCTGCACCCTACAAAGTATCTTGGCTTCAGAAGGGGCATCAAGTTATTGTGACAGAGCAGTGTAATGTGGAAATGCAGATCGACACATACAAAGACATGATCCTATGTGACATAATGCCTATGGATGTATGTCATGTGTTATTGGGGAGACCATGGCAATTTGACCGGAAAGCAATTCATGATGGAAGAAGAAATACATACACCATAGAAAAGGATGGAGTTAAACATACGTTGCTGCCAGTGAAGAATGATGTTGATAAAGAGCTGCCTGAAAATAGTATTATGTTGATGAGTGGCAAAGAATTGCGATAGGAGGTTGATAAAAGCGAAGAAGTGCTTTTCACCATTGTGGGAAGGCCAAAGGTAATTTTAACCTCCACAAATTTAAATGATTTTCCTGAAGAAATTCAATCTGTGTTAAATAATTACATGGACATCATTTTGGATGAATTGCCGAATGAATTACCACCGATTAGAAGTATAAGTCACCATATCGACTTAATATTAGGAGCAAGTGATCCAGACTTAAACAGGAACGCAACAAATTGCAGGGATAACCATATACACAAAGATGCAGCGGAAATAATACTTCATTTCATTAATGGAAAATACTGAAATATGCTTACAACTAGAAATGGAAATAAACCAGCTAGGGCGATGTCAGCTTATCTCTGAGAAGAGATGTGTGGCTACATGCCTCTGAACTGTGTTACAATGAGGCTCGAAGGCCTATTTATTG
>APFE030372896.1:244704-259915 GCA_000404065.3 Pinus taeda
ATTAACTCCTCAGGAAAATGCAGAAATTGCAAGACAGGTTCAAGAGCTGATGGACAAGGGGCTGATTCGAGAAAGTCTGAGTCTGTGTGCTGTGCCAACGATTCTTAGTCTGAAAAAGGGAGGAGAATGGCGCATGTGTACCGATTCCAGAGCTATCAACAAGATAACAGTCAGGTATAGATTTCCTTTGCCTAGAATGGATGATTTAATGGACTGTTTAGGTGGATCCAGGTATTTTACAAAGATAGATTTAAAAAGTGGATATCATCAGATCAGAATTAGGGAAGGTGATGAATGGAAAACAGCATTCAAAACAAAAAGTGGATTGTACGAGTGGTTAGTGATGCCTTTTGGGCTCACTAATGTGCCCAACACATTCATGAGACTAATGAATGAGGTTCTGAAATAATATATAGGTAAATTTGTTGTTGTTTGCCTTGATGATATTCTAGTTTTCAGCAAAAGTAAAGAGGAACCTTTGGAACACTTAAAGTTAGTTTTGAAAACTCTGCAGAAAGAGAAACTACTAATCAATTTGAAGAAATGTAGTTTCATGAAAGAGGAGCTGGTATATTTGGCATTTTTGATTTACAGAGATGGTTTGAAAATGGATCCGGAGAAGGTACAAGCAATCAGAAACTGGCCTACTCCCAGGAGTGTATTCGAGGTAAGAAGTTTCCATGGACTTGCTAGTTTCTACCGAAAATTTATAAAGGGGTTTAGTCAAGTTTTTGCACCAATCCTTGAGACAATCAGGGAGGTCAATCAGCCATTTCGATGGACAAAAGCAGCTGACAGGAATTTTAATTTGCTGAAAAAGAAGGTAACAGAAAAGCCTGTTCTAGCATTGCCAAATTTCGAGAAAGTCTTTCAAGTGGAAAATGAGGCAAGTGGAGAAGCAGTTGGTGCGGTGCTGAGTCAAGACCAAAGACCGATAGCGTATTTCAGTGAGAAATTAAATGATGTGAAAAGGAAATATTCTTCCTATGATAAATAATTTTACGCTATTGTGCAGGCATTGAAAAAGTGGAGGCATTACTTGCTGCCGAAGGAGTTCATCTTATATTCATACAACCACGCTTTGCAGTTTATTAATAATCAACCAAAGCTAAATCAGAAGCACGCCAAGTGGGTGGAATTCCTGCAAAGTTTCACTTTTGTAATAAAGCATAAAAGTGGTAAGTCTAATAAAGTGGCAGATGCATTGAGCATGGTAAGTTTTCTTTTGCAAGAATTTAAAGTGGGTGTTGTAGGTTTTGATGAAATGACAGAAATGTACAAGGATGATGAGGATTTTAAAGATATCTACACAATAGTTCAGAATCCGGTGAACCATAATAGAAGTCAATGGATGGAATACCTTTCAAGGAGGCCTGTTATTTAAAAGCAACAAATTATGCATTCCTAAATGTTCCATGAGAGAGAACATCACTAAAGAGAAGCACAATGGAGGATTGTCTGGTCATTTTGGACAAGATAAAACCTTCGCTCAGGTGAATGCTTTTTATTTTTGGCCTAAAATGCAAACTGATGTTAAGAAGTTTGTTGAGAAATGCAGGGTATGTCAGTATGCCAAAGGAAGGAATCAGAATATCGGTCTATATCAGCCATTTCCCATACCAGATCGACCATGGGATGCAGTGAGTATGGACTTTGTTATGGGTTTACCAAAAACTCAGAGAGGAAATGATTCTATTTATGTTGTTGTAGACAAATTTTCTAAAATGGCCCATTTTATTGCTTGTAAGAAGACTAATTATACCACACACATAGCCAATTTATTCTTTTTTGAGATTGTAAGATTCCATGGTTTACCTGTGAGCATTGTATCGGATCGAGATACTAAATTTGTAGGGCATTTCTGGAGGACACTTTGGAAGAAACTGGGAACTAAAATCAGTTTTAGTTCAGCTTACCGTCCTCAGACGGATGGACAAACTGAAGTTGTAAATAGAAGCTTGGGGAATATATTAAGAAGTTTGGTACATTAGAATCCCAAACAGTGGGATTTGGCATTAGCCCAAGCTGAATTTGCTTACAATGGCACACCAAACCGAAGCACTGGAACGAGTCCATTTCAGATTGTCTTTGGAATGCATCCAAGAGAAGTATATGAGCTAAGAGACTTGGGGAAACAAGAAGACAGAAGTGCAAGTGCTGAAGATTTTGTTGAACAAATGCAGAAGCTACAGAAAGAGGTTAAAGGTAAACTACAGGAAAGTAGCAAGAGATACAAGCAGAGAGCAGATATGAAAATAAGAGAAAAAGAGTTTCAAGTGGGAGATTTAGTCATGGCATATTTGAGGAAAGAGAGATTTCCTACAAAATCTTATAACAAGTTGAAAATGAAGAAAATAGGACCTTGTAAAATCAAAAGAAAGTTTTCAGCCAATGCATATGAGATTGAGTTGCCGGAAGGAGTTCGAATATCCCCCATTTTTAATGTTGTAGACTTATATCCATTCAGAGAAGCAGAAACTGAATTGCAGAATGAAATTACAGCTGATGAAATTCAAACTGTAGATTGGAAGGAACAGGCACCAAAAGCACCCAAGAAGGAAGTGGAAGCTATCTTAGATCAAAGAGTGTTCAAGAAAACTCGTGGACAGGCATATTTCCAATATCTAGTCAAGTGGAAAGAGCAACCAATGGAAGACTCCAGTTGGTTGACAACGACTGAATTACAGAGATATGGAGTAAGACCTGAAAGTTTTAAGGACAAATCCTTCCTTCCCCGAGAGTCCGATGCAGGAGCATCGGAATAAGCCAACAATGTGAAAAATTTGTTCACATGTTGTGGCTTGACAGAGTGAATTTCATTTACTGTTTGGTCAATTTTAGTTACTATGGGGGTTGATTTTCAAATAGCTTGTTATTATTGTAATAAGAATACTATTTTATTTAGATTTAGTGATAAGATCTGTTCGAACATGTGTAAGCCAGAATTAGAGATAGGAAATTATGTTAAGATCTTTATTAATAAATAGAATATTTTAGTTAAGCTATTATTAGAAAATTAATGTGATAGGGGGGAAGAGTTAGGCGAGGTTTTTGTGGAGCGAAAAGCTCAGATTAGTGGAGTAGTTATGTTAAAAAAATCAAACAGATATCAGTCTAGGGGGATTTTTGTGAGCAAGACTCTGTTTCAGTTTAAATATAAAACTCTGTTTCATTTTATATATAAAAAAATCTACAACTTTGGTTTGTGTACAATCGAGGGACAAATCTGGAAATTTGATCTGTTTGATCTGTGTAATTAATGGAATAGATGTGGCCTGTGTTAATTGTATTTAGCTTAATGCGTTTACAATTGCCTGAAGTGGTTCGAACTGTGGTTTTTATTTAAAATTGTTAAAATATCTGTGTTATGACAAATTGTACGTGTTAAATTTTGTGAGTGAAATCTCTTCCCATAGAGAACAGCTTAGAATAGACTACGGGGATTACTAGGGACAACACCGAATTATGGAAATTGCCGATTCCTAAAATCTCGCATCAAAGTTCTGGATATTGTCAATTGTCAATTGTAATATCAATAAGGCGATTCCAACTGCAGTTGAGAACACAACAGATCTATGGTAACATATGAGATTGGATATTCACTAGTTTTGCGATTAGCAACTCTGAAAGTTTCACATTGGAGCATATAAAATGCCAAATTATTGTGGCATATCGAGTTAAATGGTTGATTCGATATTGGACAACCATATCTGGTGACTATCCATAGTGTTATGTTTTGAAAATAGCCATTTTGAAAAATCGATGATTGACACCATCTCAGCACAGATTGAAGGGAGCGTATATCGAGTTTGTGTGATATTGCAATGGAATAGTTAAAAACATAAACTTGGGCGCATACTGTATCTCCAGGTGTGAACGAATTTATTTGGCAGAACCAGACCTGTGGTAGCAATATATATAATATCTATTGATTAACAGTGTTCAACATTGTTTTGAAGGTTTTATGTTAGATCTGCGTTTTTCTAATTAAGAGAATAGAAATCTTCCCGG
Source organism: Pinus taeda (assembly GCA_000404065.3). Lineage (NCBI taxonomy): Eukaryota > Viridiplantae > Streptophyta > Pinopsida > Pinales > Pinaceae > Pinus > Pinus taeda. The sequence goes on from APFE030372896.1 coordinate 248,716, forward strand.
ATTATTAAAAGTCTTGATTCTGAGTCATATAAAGGGCTTTATTCATTAGATTTTATTACTTACCTAAGGTGAATTGGGAGTGTTCTCAAAACTAATAAAGCTGTTGTTGCATCATCACTAACAAATTTTGAATCTCAGGCAGAAGCAATGGTAAACCAAGCACTTTCCAAGCAGTTGAGGAAAGGATACTCACGGAAGCTCCTTCATCTATGATAGTACCAGCCATGATCTTCTGTAAGCTTGTACTATGATTCAGAATGGTACATTAGATGGTAAGCAAGGTTTCGCTAGTAGATTCCAATCAAAGGAAATGACTAGATTGCTTGGAGGAGGGACCGAATAAATGGTTGGGTGAATCTCTTGAACTAAGGAACTTCCCTCATGTGGTAAAGGAATGGGTAGATTTCCCCCATGTTCATCAGATTCTGTGTTAACAAAAAGAATTTGAACGGTGTCACTCTCATTCTCTTTGGAGATTGTATCATCTGAAGGTGGACCTTCTGAAGACAAGACTGGGTCGACTGCCATCTTGACTTGTTGACTTTGGTTTGGTGTGGACTGAGAGGGTTTATCTTCAACGATAGGTGCTTCGACTAGCAACAGAGGTATGTCAATTGGATTTTCAACTAGCGATGGACTCGGCAAGAGTTTCTTGTATCCAGGTGGAAGTCACTGCAGTGAAGCAGGATGGTTATCCAAGAATCTTTTAGCTTCGTCTAGAAAAGGACAACAGTGGAGGGCATGATTGCCTTCACACAACTTACAAGGAAATTTAGATCTTACCTTTTCTCCATTGACTTCATTTTCACTAGTTTATGGTGTACTCTCAACATGATCGACAAAGGTTGAAGACACCGGATTGTGCAAGTGGGAAGACTAGTTTCTCAAGATCCGTAGGATGCATGGGAAATCTCGATGATAGTGGTATCCTTTTCAAATGACACATGGAGATTTGGTTTTGGATGGTGCAGTGTGTGGATTTTCTCCAGACAATGCATGGTTTCCCCCTTTCACCGTTGGCTTCTTCTTCTTCTTCTCCTTCCCTTCTTCTTCTTAGTTACTTGGTTTTTAGTGTTACTAGTTTCACCAAGCGAAGAGGAAAAAGGAGAGGGAGAAACAAATGAAGTGGAAGGTGGGGGAGCAACTCCATTATCATCTGGTTGTTGATTTGATTGTTGAGGAATCATGGTGTTTTTAATGACAGAGATCGAGAAAAGCCATACTGGCAGGCCAATTGTGAGTCTTGGAAGGGACAATGTAGCCATGTATGGAGCACCAATATCTCCCCAAGAAGAGAAAGGACTAGTATTTCCCCCAAGGGGAAATCCTTGATTGGTGGACTCCATTTTCTCAATCTAAGACCAACGAGGGAACAATGATGTTATTCTGAATAAAATAAATTTTATGATACTTTGACACAACTTGCTTTTTCAATTTTTAAGAGTTGAGAAAAAGCTAAAGATGATTCTAGTCGCCTTCGATTTTTAATGAGCCTGAAGCGACAAGTGCTCGGATGAACATTTTCTTGTAAGGAGTCTGAAAAGGAGCGAAAGTGACTGCTCTGGAAGTCTAGACAGAGGGATTACCAAACCAATCGCAAAACTGCAATATACACCTCAGTGGTAAATTATAGAGAAATTACCAAGGACTTTACGTACGACAGTCAATCTTCTTAAATGTTGTGTTCAGTGCATTGCAATTGATAGGGCAGCAGACACAACTTCCTAAGGATAAAACATATCAGCCTATTTTTGTTTCCCAATATATAGTTGATGGTATGTGGGAGCAAAAGTACATACTGGCACTTGTCATATCAAAGAGGAGGAATCACCCAACCTATGATGAAAATGATAGTTACCAGGCTTTACGACGTTGGAATACGTCTCTAGCCTATACTTCTAGATGTTGTGCATTAGGTTCCAAAGTGTTTTATGTTCATTGAGGTTTATTTTACAGTTGATCTTTCTTAAGAAGTTTTCCTTTCAAGGTTCACCACGTGATGTAGATGTACGATTCCTAAATATGCAATCTAAATGATAAAAAATCGTTTATTTTCTTTTAGCAATGAAAATCCTAGCTACTAAGGAAAGAGGAGTAAAATTCTTTCAACATAGAGTAGAGAGCACACACTAAATGCACTTTTCCTAAATCAATTTCCGCATGCAGTCTAAATGCAAATGCACATGCATGTATTTGTTTTTCCATTTCCTTAATGTGAGAATGAAAAGAAGAAAACTAAGTACAGATCTGAACTAGTTTTCTTCAAAGCGACACTTTAGCAATTTCTTTTCAAAAAACGAAAGGAAGACTAAGACGAAACTTCCACTTTCAAATGGGAAACTGCTTTTGACACTTCAAATAATTGATAATTCAAATCAAATATAATGGAAAAAGTACAATCGACTATCTAAAAGAGGAAAAATTTATGACACTCTTTTTCTTGACTGAAAACGACAGTTGCGACACTTTCAAATCAAAAGACGACAGTTCGATTAAGCTACCTTTTGCAAAGGAGGACTGTAAATGATGAAAAATACATTAAAAAAAAAATCACAATTCCTTATCAATGGAGGTTGAATAATGTAAAGGAAGAAGGCTTCAACAGTGATATATTGATCATATGCAGCAAAACTACTAAATAGAGCTGAAAACAATGAAGAAAAACCAAAATCTAGAGAGAGAAATAGTCTCATTCAATCATCGCACCTGTCCTTAAGGGAAATAGGGATGCATCTCACCTGCAGTACATGGGAGGTGGGATGCATCCAGACTGCCAATGAGAGATAGTGCGATGGTCCAGGGACGCGACTGAGCTTGGTTTTGACCCACAGTTTGCAGCTAAGTTCAAGGATTTAGATCGAGCTTATGATAGGCAGTAAACACAAAGTATAAGGGCTAATCTAATGAGGTTATTGAGCTACCACCAAGGCTCTTAGGATGTTTGAAAGTCAGATGTTTAGTTCATAAACCAACCTAGAGATTGACTGAAGTAGTATTGATCTACTTTGCAATTGCATAGCAAAAGCAGTTTGAAGGCTAGTTGGCTTAACTTCAGGTTCCGTCTGTAGTTTACAAAGCAAACAACAGTAACAAACAAAAAAACTATTCACTCCCCAGTGGAGTCACCATTTTGTTTCTGAGAAAACTAGCGTCTACTTAGATTTGCTAGTCCCACTAAGACAGGTAGCTATCTTAGAAACAAACAATTCAAAGTAACTTGTGTTTTCCTTTATGAGAGATAGATGAGAGAGAAGCAGAGTGCACCAACCTTAGTCTTTCACTTGGCTCCTTGCTTGTTTCCTCTCTCCTTCAATAGAGATTTCGCTACTCCTTTCTTGCTTGTCCTGCTTCAAAGAACACCCGTAGAGTCAAAGTAGAAAAATACCATCAAAGCATAGAGATCTATAACCATAAACAATATAGAATTAGATGTACATTAACCATACAAATGCATACACAAATAAAATATTCAAAAATATACAATTATATGGAGGAAAACTCAAATAGCTTTATTGATAGAAGTAGTAGAATAGAGGATTACAAGCCAGCTTCTTAATTCAACGCCATCCTCCCAGCATGAAAGCCCTCTTCACCTCATGAAAAGCTAGATCACCCAACAATACAATACTTCACAGAGAAACCAACAACACTTCCTTACAAAATACAAAATTCCAGCCTCTGGATCTCTGGGATGAGGGATCCATATATAGATATTTTCAGGGGGGTGAGTCAGCTTTTGGGATCTTGATTAGTGTCATTTCACTGATAGTTCTTGGTTCCACTTGGATATTTTATGATCTCTTACTCATCACTGGGTGAATTCAGAGAGGCAAGTGTCACATGAGCAGTTTCTAGAAGATTCTCTGGGTTTCCACTTAGCAAACTGCCTCTACCATTTGTCTGCTCTCACTCATCGCACCCTACAAAAGGGCTTTGCAATATGCATCTCACCTTTAGTATGTAACAGGTAAGATGCATCGCACCCTCAGCATGGAGCAGTCTGTATGGTCCAGTTTTGACCAGCTCTGAGCAATTTTTCAGGGAGAACTTCTGGGAAAAGATGTAATCAGTTGACCTTGTTCCTTTAGGTTATAAAATAACACTTTTAGGGGTTTAGAAGCCCTTGGTTTATGTGCATATGGGATTGGGGTTGCAGTGCCCAAATATGTTTATAACAAGGATGTCATTGAAATCATTGATTTTTTATTGTAGCTATTGTTGTCCATTTACTTCCATATTCAATCATGATCATGATTCTATCGCAATTGATTTTTTGAAGTCACCAGTTTATGATGATCTATCTAATGATGAAGTCAAGACATCTAAGGCTATCAAGGCACTTCAGCCTAAGCTGATGGTTATGTCAGACCCTCACTGTCCTGAGGTTGGTTTCACTTTCGATCAGGAAATTGTTCAATCACCCAAGGTTCCTCATCACTCATCTGTATGCATTGAAGATCAATCTCAAACATAGATCATGCTTCCTCTAGTTGGACCACACGATCCCATTGCTCATGCATTGGAGGAACATTAATTGCAAGCACACATGCACGACGCAATTTGTATTTGTTTCTTTCATTTTCTTGCATGTCATAGTCAAGAGTACGTGTATGCTTCAAAGTTGCACGCAGTGTTGCACAACACTGTGACAAGTCCATGAACCACATGTCTTGTACTTGCACTCACTTATGTCCCGTGGACACTTTTAAACATGAAGTGTGTTTGTCTTCATTGTTATATCTCTCTTGTTTACTGGTTCGTACAACTGGGTTTCTCGTGGACCAAGCCTTCACCAACATGGGTCAACCAATGCGCCAATGGCTGCATTAGAAATATCACTTCACGTGATCAAGCCCATGCACCATTAGCATAGGAGTAGAAGTAGTGTTTTTTTCGGTTTGTTTTCTTGCATGCTTGTTTTCTTACTTTCTTTGCTTGTTTGTCTGTTTGCCTACTTGTTTGCTTACTTTATTTGCTTTCACTTTTACTTCTACTTTTGCTTTGCTTTGCTGTTTGTTTGCTTGTTTTGTTCATAGGTTAGTTTCACATGAAACCATGTATGACTCTTGAAGCAAGATGGGTAAAGTACAAGAGGCCTTGTGCATCTATCACTACATGGTTATCTGTCATCCTACCTCTGTATAAAGAACTTGTTACTTTGAGTCCATGATACGTTGATGAAAAATACGTACTGTTTGAAGTGAACCTTGGTGAAAACAAAACGCTTGCACGCTAACTAGCGTCACCTACTCTAGTCGGTTGTTTTTGGGTTAATCCTTGTCAGCTCAATCAAGTAGAGTAAGGTAAGGGGAAAACCTTAACAAGCACGTCGGAGGTATATAATAAACTACTTCTCTGAAGGAACAACCTATTCTACTCTCAATAATTCGAGATCCCTCTTTCGGCTCTAAAATGAATAAGTGATATGCACAGTTATGAAAAAAAATGAAAAATCATGTGTCTTATTTTTCAATCGAGCTCTGCTTTATTGGAGGTTGCACCCTAACCCCCTTATTTATGTAGTGGGATCACGTCATAATAAAGAGTCAATAAAGCCCATATTAATAATTGTAAGTGGTTAACCCGCTATTTATTACGGGACCACAGTTAGTTGCAAATGGGCCTAGTATTAGGCAGATGGTATTAATAAACAGAGGTAGGATGACAAGAACAACAGAGGTATATAGTAAAATAATTCTCTGAAGGAACAACCTCTTCTGCTCTCAATAATTAAAGATCCCTCTTTCGGCTCTAAAATGAATTAGTGATATGCACAATTATGAAAAAAAATGAAAAATCGTGTGTCTTATTTTTGAATCGAGCTCTGCTCTATTGGAGGTCCCACCCTAACCCCCTTATTTATGTAGTGGGATCATGTCATAATAAAGAGTCAATAAAGCCCATATTAATAATTGTAAGTGGTTAACCCGCTATTTATTACGGGACCACAGTTAGTTTCAAATGGGCCTAGTATTAGGTAGATGGTATTAATAAAACCCATGGTATTACATGTATGAGTCATATATAAAGGATAGAGACTCCCTGCGAGGAGCATCGTGTGTCTTATTTTTGAATCGATCTCTGCTCTATTGGAGGTTGCCCCCTCGAAGAGGCCAGTGAACATTACTTTTGAATAATAAAGTATTTGCTGTTGACTCTCACTATTCTATGTTCTGGGTAATTTTCTTCGCATATTCTGTATTTGGGTATCTTTAGCAGGTTAAAAGCATAACAAGTGATATCAGAGCTCTTTCCAGGGCTGGTGGGATCTCCATTTCTTAGAATTTTTTTTTTTTTTGGCTAGAGACGTGTTCCGATGTCTTTAAACCACGAGATCTGTCATTGAGCGCATAAACCTGCAGATTTGGGGAGGCATGCATGCAGGAAATACAAGAGGTGGTCATGCTTTTTGGACTCCCTTGTAACCCCTGTGGGTACCCCTTTGAGTAGTCGCACATTAGACAGAATCGTGTACGGACTGTCTTCCACGTACATTCTGGGTATATCGAAAGCCCCCTAGCTCCTCTGCAACCTAGCCATAGATAAACTGTCGGTCGTCTTGCTGCTACAGTACACCGAGAACAACACTTGGAGAGATTACTTGCCCGTACGATAGGGTAGTCAGGTTGTACGACTAAGGGTACGGTTGATCCTCTTTAGTTAGAGCCCTAAAACATTGGGCCAAGTACTACTGTCAGACCCTTATGTATATTGCAATCTGTAGCACCTGACACTCCTCGATACCATAGCTCCCTTTATCTTGGGATCACGCATCATCTCGGCTTGATCTACTCACGCAAAAAGGGTGCAGCAGCAGCAGACATCAGTCCGATCTATTAGATCTATCAGATCTACAACAACAATTTATTCCACCATTCAGATTTCTCAGATCCACCTGATCTGAGTAGTTGTGTGGGGTTCCTATACTGGAGCATGATTTTCGCAAGACTTTTGACAGCATTAACATTTTGAGGATTCACCAACTGCAGTATTCCTAAGGAATAGCGGAATCTATTGGTGATCTAGCCCATCAAAATCAGGACGACGAGCTGAGCACAGTGGTACCATTCAATTCTTAGCGAAAAAAATTTCGCGGTCCCAAATTTTAAGAAGCATAAAGTCAGTTCATGGTAGCCACTAGATCCCAAGCGATGGCCAATGAGAGGATGGAAAAACTTGAACAAATCTTGAAATCTATCCAATTTCAGCTTGAAAATCTATCAGTATTAGTCTCGGATGCAATCTAGAAGGGCAAGGAGGTAGCCCATGAGGAAGAGAATATTGGAAATGGACACAGTGAGGGTGAGTCTAGTCATTCTCCTCACCTCTGGGGCCCCCAAAAACAACAATCTTGTCCGAGACCTCCCAAATTGGATATGCATAAATTTGATGGTTCTCACCCAGCGACATGGATAGTACAAATGGAGCAGTATTTCAGTTTGAATAACATCCTAGATGATGAGACTCAACTTATGGTGGGGAGCATGTAATTGGATAATGAAAGGTGGCAATGGTGGGAATGGCATCAACATTGCAATACAACTTTTAGGACTTGGGACAAATTCAAAAAAGCTCTTACAGACCGCTTTGACCAGGACTCTGCTTTTTTGGGTCGTCTTACTAAGCTCCAACAGACGGGCACAATGGATGAATATATTACAGCCTTTGAAGCCTTAGCCTTCCGCACTAGGGGTCTCTCAGATGTGTTCTACATGGAATGTTTTATCAGCGGTCTTAAAGAGGCCATAAAAGCCCATGTCCAACTGCACCACCCTCCCACATGGCTTGAGGCTTGCAAGGTAGCTCGTGATGTGGAACGTGCGTTAGCAGCCCTGGCCACCCGCCCAAATTTCACCGCCAAGGGTCGCACATCACAGGCTCACAACACCACTCAAACACTTAAGGTTCAAAAGGTGTCACCAGTAGAAATGGCCGAAAGAAGAAAGCAGGGATTATGTTACTACTGTGATGAAAAATACTCCCCAGGTCACAAATGCAAGGAGCCCAAATTTTTTCAAATTGATGCCACTGATTACAGCTCATCGGAGGAAGATCCGCCACTTGAGGAACCTGAGGCAGTAGAAGAAGATAACCAAAAGGACAATGTCCCTGACAAACCAGTTATTTCACTGCATGCTCTGGCAGGGATTTCTTCACCTCAAACTCTCAAAATCAGAGGTTTTATTAAACATCACCCAGTAGTAGTCCTGATTGATAGTGGAAGTACACATAATGTCATCCATCAAAAAGTTGCAGAAGCAGTGCATTGTTTTGTACGAGCAGTTTATAACTTCCAAGTCCAAATCGCGGATTGGGGCACAATGAAATGTGAAGGCCGTTGTGAAAATGTCAAACTTCAAATGGGGGATTATCAGTTGAAGACCCACATGTTTGCAATACACATGGGTGGGTGTGACATTGTCCTAGGGACTGAATGACTTCACACTCTGGGGCCAATCATAATGGATTTCCAGGAGTTATATATGATTTTTAAGCAGAAAAACTCCACACATACCCTCCGTGGACTCCAGGCGAGAGCCCCTTCTATCATCAGCTCGCATAGGATGGAAAAATTGCTAAAAAATGGACATCATGGAGTTATAGCTCAATTTAATGCCATCCAGGGAGTCGAAACTAAGTCTCTGCCGATTCACCCAGAGATGCAATAGATTTTAAATAACCATCTGCCGGTCTTTGATAAGCCTCATGAGCTTCCACCCTCGAGAGGGGAACATGATCATAGCATCACCTTGGTTCCTGGGGCCCAACCCCCAAATGTGCGCCCCTACAAATATCCGTTCACCCAAAAGAATGAAATAGAAAAAATAATCAAGGAACTTTTGGAAGCAGGAGTCATACGTCCCAGCATTAGTCCTTATTCATCACCGGTGGTCATGGTACTCAAGAAAGATGGGGAATGGCAGATGTGTCCAGAATTCAGGGCCCTCAATAAGTTGACAGTCAAAGATAAATTTCCCATCCCGGTGGTTGATGATTTGCTCGATGAACTCAATGGGGCTCAATTCTTCACTAAGTTGGATCTTCGCTCAGGCTACCACCAAATTCCCATGAAGGAAGTCGACATTCCAAAAACCGCTTTCTGAACTCATGAAGGCCATTATGAGTTCTTGGTCATGCCATTCAGTCTTTGTAATGCCCATCTACTTTTCAGAGCCTTATGAACCATCTTCTCAAACCATATCTCAGGAAATTTGTTCTTGTCTTCTTCGATGACATCCTCATCTATAGTTGCACTAGGGCCGCACATCTTCAACATATAGATCTACTTTTGCAACTGCTCCACAAGCATCAATTATTTGTTAAGATGTCCAAGTGTTCATTTGGCATGGAAGAAGTTGAGTATTTGGGCCACATTGTGGGGCATGCAGGTGTCAAGGTGGACCCCAAAAAGATCCAGGCAATGCAGGATTGGCCTCAACCTAAGACTTTGAAGAGCCTGAGAGGATTTTTGGGTATCACAGGCTATTATCGCAAATTCATCCGCAATTATGGTCGCATAGCGAAGCCCCTCACGCAACTCCTGAAAAAAAAAAATTCATTCTTCTGGAATGAGGATGCACAACAGGCATTTACAGCTCTCAAAAAGGCCATGTGTTCCACTCCAGTCTTAGCACTACCGGATTTCACCAAATCTTTTGTCATTGAATGTGATGCTTTGGGTACAGGTATTGGGGCAATTTTAATGCAGGAAGGTCGACCTTTGGCCTTCACAAGCCAAAAACTAAGTGGGAAGAATCTGGGTCAATCTACCTATGAGAAGGAAATGATGGCCATCTTACATGCTAGTAGAGACCTGGCGACCTTACTTACTGGGGCGACGTTTCCAAATCCGCACAGACCATCACAATCTTAAATATTTTTTGGACCAACGCCTATCCTCCCCACAACAAAATAAATGGCTCGTCAAAATGCTGGGATATGATTATGAGATCGCTTACAAAAAAGGGCAAGAAAATAAGGTAGCATATGCATTATCTCGCCAATTTTAGGAAGACAGCACCCTGCTAGCAATTTCCCTTCCCATTCTAGAATGGATTGAAGAGGATCGAAGGGAATGGTTTTCACATCTTGGGCTCTCCCAACTCATTGCTCAATTGAAGGCAGATCCAAATCCCACCAAGGGCTACTCGTGGCAGAATGAGATTCTTCGCTACAGGGACAGAGTCGTAATATCACCAACATCCAGCCTCAAAAGTTGCATTTTGGCAGAATTGCACTCATCCCCCCTTCCAGGACATTCAAGCTTTCAGAAGACGTATGCTCGCACCAGAAGATCATTTTTTTGGACAGGCATGAAAAAGGACATCCTTACTTTTGTAGCAGAATGCGATGTATGTCAACGCCACAAAGGGGAGACTGTCAAAGCACCAGGCACATTACAACCATTGCCCATCCCGACATCAATATGGACGGAGGTTTTTATGGATTTCATTACAGGTCTTCCAAAGTCCGGAAACAAGTTAGTCATCATGGTGGTTGTGGACAGACTTTCGAAGTATGCTCTTTTTTGCGCCCTACCCCATCCGTTTACACCGACTTTGGTTGCTCAAACTTTCATGGATCAGATCTTCAAATTGCATGGCATGCCCACTTCTATTGTGTCCGATCGTGACCCGATCTTCACCAGTAATTTTTGGCAGGAAATCTTCAGGCTACAAGGACCCCATTTAAAACTCACCACTTCCTATCATCCACAAACAGATGGTCAAACTGAAGCCGTCAAAAAATGTCTGGAAACCTACCTTAGGTGTTTTACTTCAGAAAAGAAACATTTGTGGGTTCAGTGGTTACCTCTGGCTGAATGGTGGTATAACACCAACTATCATGCCACCACCAAAATGACTCCCTATGAAGTAGTATATGGTCAACTCCCTCCTTCCCCTACTTCTTATACCAAAGGATGCTCTAAGGTACAAGTAATGGATAAAATCCGTGAAAGTCGTTCAACCATGCTCGCCCATCTTAGAGAGAATCTTCATCCTACTCAAAACCGCAAGAAGCAACAGGTAGATCAGCATCGCTCAGAGCGTCAATTTCAGGAAGGGGATCAAGTATTTTTGAGGTTGCAACCCTATAAGCAAACATCACTCAAAGACAAGGGTTGTCAGAAACTATCTCCAAAATTCTACGGACCATATCAAGTACTTCAGTGCATTGGAGAAGTAGCATACAAGTTGGC
>APFE030372896.1:267204-295127 GCA_000404065.3 Pinus taeda
AGCTTCTCCTGGAAGGGAGCTACAACCTCCTTAGCTCTTGTACTAGCTAAGATACTAGTACGTAGGTGCTGACCTACAAAAGGCTACTACCTTCTCTTTTCTTCTGGGGACCACGTTTCATCAATTTTCAGACTGGATCCATGAATATCAAATAATCATCAAGTATATGTGCATCAACCAATTAACCAATAACTTCTCAGAATGTTGTAATCAGACAAACAGTACCAGTAACCAGACACCAAGTCTATACCCAGAACACTGCAGCAATAGACAAAATCAGCTAAAATATATTTCAAGAAAAGTCCGCAACTTCACCAGCAGTAACCTGCGGATGTCCGCACTTTCTCTGTTTGTGGTCTATGCAGCTTTGCTCTTGCGCTGTCTGCGACCTGTGCAGCTTCGCACCCACATTTTCTATGCTCTGCACACCTCTGTACCTGCAGCGTCTTCTGATCAATGCACCTCCGCACCTGCTCCTTCACTGGTACTGCGCACCTCTGCACTTGCGCTTTCTCTGTGCTGCACACCTCTGCACCTGCACCTTCTTTGATCCTACACACCTTCGGATATAGATAGTTTATCAGTCCTCAAATATACCCCAGACTGTCAAATTCACATATCCATTCATGCACCAAAGAGATCTCGACCCATCAGCAGATCTGACTTATAATGCTCTGGTTTTTTCTTGATTTAGGTTTAATTATAACTCCCCAAACGATTATCAGAAATTCAGATCTTGTTATTCTTAAGATATTCAACACACTTGTGTCCAACCAAATGATCTCCTTTCCCTTTTATAGCCAAGGCCTTTCTCAAACCATGGATCAAAACCATTGGGAAACAATACTAGGGACTCAAAACCTGGGTTCAATATTTTAGATGCAAAACCACGGACCAAAACCATAGGATCAAAAACGTCGGGCTAAATACCATGGACCAAACTTAAGATGCATGTTTTTCTCTGCATGAAAGTCCATGCATTTTAGGTTTGCACCTTTTTTTTGGAACGCCTGCGAACATGTCCGCACTCTGTGAATTGCGCATCTGTGCAACCTGCCAATGTCCGCACCTTTTGATCGATGCACCTGCAGAACCTAAAAATAACATTGTTGCACCACAATTCCTCTATCCTGCAACCCTGATATTTCTTCTGTAGACTCATCTGGTTGAGTATAAGCGAGATGTTCTTCTATGAGAGGGTTGCCATCAAGTACAACACATACATCATAATGCCAACAATGTAAATTTGGACCTAGAGGATTTAGAGTTTAATCATGGGTTTTTAAGGGGCATTATTAATAAGTTTTTTAAGTATATTATAAAAAATATGACATTAAGAAAGAATATGGCATCAATGATGAATGCAAAATAAGATCAATATGTTTTTTATTATGGTTGTGATTATATATCTCAAAAAGTGTCTCACTTTGAACAAACTAGTCTCTTATGTTTGTATCTTGAACAAACTAGTCTCCTATGCATAAATGATGGTGATATCCTTATTTGTAATGCTTGGGTGGCCTTGGGGGTGTTGCGAGCTGGGCATGTTAGGATGTCTGCCTAATAGGGGTGCTCGTGCAATGAACTAGTGGGTAAAACTGACTTAGCAAGGGGTGACCACATAAAAGAAGTAAGGTTGGTCCATGATTGCACTAGAACAAAGTTCCCACCAAGAGGTCTCATAATGATTTTTAGAAAATTGACTAAAGTAATGTTTGGGTGTTAAAATTCAATTTATAATTGATTGATTATGTAACATGTTACTAAAAAATTATAATATTTTGTTGTCATTGATGAGTGAACAAAGGCGGGGTGCCTGGGCACCTATGGGGGCATTGCGTGCTAGGCACACTAGGGCACCTGCTTGGTACGAGCGCTCGTGCGACAAGTTTGTGGGTCAGTCTGACTTGGAAAGGGGCATTCGCACAAAAGAAGTAATTTCAGCTCATGATAGCCCATGAACAAAGTTTCCACAAGAGGGTCTCATAAATATGATTTTTAGATAATTAGGTAAATTAATTTAGGTGTAAAGCGTTTGTTTATAACTGAATATTGATCATGCAGCATGGAAATAACAAATGATAATATTTTGATTTCATTTATGTGTTAATGATTTGTGTCCACTAATTTGCATAGTAGGGTGAACACCCATGCTTTGGGTGTGCTCGCACGAAGGCAGGGTGCCCACTGGGGCATCGCATGTTGGGTATGCCAGAGTGCCCAACGCCCATGGGGGCCTCGCATGTTGGGCACGCTAGGGTGCCCAACTCTAATGGGAGTGTCGCGTGTTAGATATGCCAGGGTACCTGTGTGATTAGTTGGTGGGTTGGCCCAACTTAGCAAGGGGTGCTTGCATAAAATAAGGTTGGCCCATGACTACCCATGAATAAAGTTCCCACCAAGGGGTCTCATAACGATTTTTAGAAAATTCACTAAAGTAATGTTTGGGTGTTAAAAGTTGGTTTAAAATTGATTGATTATGTAACATTGTACTGACAAATTATAATATTTTGTTGTCATAGATGATTGAACGAAGGTAGGGTGCTCAGGCACCCATGGGGGTGTCACGTGCTGGGCATGCTAGGGCGCTCGCCCAGCAGGGGTACCCGTGTGATGAGCTGGTCAGTCGGGCAAACTTGGCAAGGGGAACCCACACAAAAGAAGTAATGTCTTCCCATGATCGCCCATGAAATAATTTTCCACTATTGAAGAATGTAACGAGGTTCGATCTTCATAATTGTATTTGATTCACAATGAAATGTACTTATGAAAAATAATTTTATTATTATTATTATTATGACTTATTAAAGCATGGGTTTCATGCTTGTGTCATCATGTTTTAGGTCAAAGTACCCATTTAGGACTTATAGGATTTATTCTGAGTCATTAGACTCATTGTCCATTTAAAGAGACCCTACTTGGGCTTTTGAATCATGTAAAAGGAATTAATATTGAGTCAAATAAGTTATTTGTCACCTCCACACCAAGTCGACTTCAAGAAGATAAAGTCAGTCTCAATCTGGGTAATTCAACCTCACCAGAAACCTATATATACAAGCAGCTCAAATTCATTTGGAGCATTAACTCTCTCTCACAAGTTTTATATCGAGAAGAAAGAGTTGGAAAAGTGTGAAGTAGAAAAAGAATGCCAAAAGGGAGTGTGAAGTTGGAGAAGAAGAAAGAAAGGGTCAAGATCGAAATTTTGGTCTCTCTCTCTCTCTCTCTCTCTCTCTCTCTCTCGTGTGGATTCCTCTAGGAGATTGAAGTCTCTCTTGTCAAGTCAAAGTTGTTGTTGTCGTTGTTGCTACCAGTTTTTGGGTCAAAGTTGTTGCTGCCAGTTGATGGGTTGAATTTTTTTTTAAGGGTTATCATCTTCTATAAGGAAGAAATGGTTGACCTGGTGTGGAGGAAGTCTATGTCTAGGTGAAGAGTCTTGGATTATCTTAGGAAGTAATTATGGAAGAGTTGTTGATTGGGTTTTCCCCTAGATAAGGCTTTCCCCCTAGTTGTCTGCCTATATCTGGTGTCTGTGCTCTTTGTGCTATTGTTTTGGTAATTTCTTGATGAAATAAAAGATAAAAAAAGAACATAAAGATAATAAAGTCACAAGTAATTATCTATATAAAGAAATTCTTTTTGCCATTCTGATTTTTCTAACATGGTATCAGAGAAAAGGTGAAGAAGGAAAAAGACAAGGATTCTAAGAAACCTCAAAAGGTTCAGAAAGGGATCATATAAGGAAATAGGCTTACTACCTTCAAGGACAATGTCTAATGCAATAAAGGTAGAGAAAAAAGTATAAGGAGCATCAAATTATAGGTCATGGAAGTAAAGAATTGATCTCATTCTTGAAAAGAAGAAAGTCCTAGATTTGGCTAGAGGAAAAGTGAAGAAACCTACCAAAGGATCTAGTGATGTAGATAAAGTAAAGTTTAGAGACTTAGAAATATTGGCTATGAAACTAATGGCAGAAGGTATATAGGATAATTGTGTCCCATACATTTCCAACATAGACCATGCTCAAGAAATGTATGAAGCCTTATCAAAATTGTTCACTATCAAGAACATCGGTCAAGTATCAAGTCTTAAGAGTGAACTAAGGACCACAAAAGTTACAAAAAGTGATATTGTGGCTTCCTTATTTGTAAGGATAGATAAAATTAGAGATGACCTTCAAACCATATATGAGATTGTACTAGAAAAATAACTAGTGATTACAACATTATTGGGATTGCCACCTACTTGGAGTGTTTTTTTTTAAGGAATTAATAGCTGGAAATAAGCTTCATCATTTGAAAAATTATGGAATTCCTACAACCAAGAAGAGATGATAATATCATTAGTAAGAAATAATTAAAAATAGAAGCTTCAAATATATACTATGCTTATCACAAGAAATGAAACTTCAAGAAGTCAAAAGGGACAAGAAGGAAGGTATACATGTCCAAAATAAAATGCTACCAATGTCATAAAATGGGTAACTATAAAATTGATTGCTTTCACAATCCAAAGAATAGGAAAAGGAATAGGGACCAAGCTAATGTTGCTAAAGAAACATCTCCAAAGAATAATAAATTTGAAGAATCAGATATAAGGGACCTACACTACTAATTATTTTACTCTAAGCTTTAGTTGTTTAATTTTTGATAGGTTTAACATATTTTGGAAAAGCATTTTTGAATTGTTTTTATAAGGTTATCGGTATCCCTCAAGTTTGGAGGGAGCCCTCATCAACTTCTAAAGATAAGTATCTTACTCATTGTATTACCTTTTAATTTTTTGGTTTTCCTTACTTATATAAGTTTGTTTGCATTAAGTACTAATCAAATTTCTATTCATATTTTCCTTGTTTAGGAAAGGCTTGTTGAATACTCATGGATTATGGAAGAAGGTCTCACAAGACAAAGCATTGGAATTACAAGGTTTGTAAAGAAAAAAAAAGGTATGCCTTAGACTACAAGTTTTTCTCTGTTCATGATAAAGGTATATTTATTCTTGATAAACTATCCTACATTACTAACATTATTGTGTCTAGCTCTCTTGAATTAGAAAGATTCTTGGTTGGGTGATTCATCATTAGATAAATATACCCTCCTCATATCTTTGATTATTCTTATGGAACCCTAAAAATTTCCTTTGTAAAACCCTAATTTAAGGGTATGTTGATGATAATGCATGAAACCCTAGCCTGCTTTTGGTTATTGATGAAGTCTACAAAAAATGTTTGATGCTTTGATTTTGTCATGTTTGGGGTTTTGGTATGGTTATAAAAACCTTAAATTGCTAGGGTTGAATGGTGATGTCTAAAATCCCAAACCTTTGAAGTATTGATACATTAGGCTTTGTTGTTGAAAGGCTATAATTTTAAGGTTTGGTAAGGTTTATGAGAAAAACCTTATTTTTGACAATGTCCTAGGAATGAAACCCTAGGTATATGGTTGTCCATCTAATCAAATATGTTAGATGTTTGAATGTGTTTGTGTCATTGTATTTGACTAATAGATGTTGTTATGATATTCTTGTGCATGATGAAGGAATCCTAGATATAAGTGTTAACCTAATTGTTGATGGTCATAAGTACTACGGTTTGAAACTATTCCCTAGTCGAAGTTTGATACTCTAGGATGATAGTGTTTATGAATTCTAGGGTTTTGTAAGTAAACCTTAGTAGAAGTTCATTTCTCTAATATATGATTACAATGTGATAATTTGAGATTTTTGAAAGATTTTTGAAATCTGAAATTGAGTTGTGATTGGTTTTGATTGTTGAAGCTTAATAGCTCATGTTTTAAATCTAGGTTCTTGCACTAAATTCTAGTAGAGGTCTACCATATGAGTGCTAAAGTTGTTAAATGCATTGAAGAACTATATTTATTTGAAATGCTTCTAGGGTTTGTAATATTTTGTAGTAGGGTATGTCATATCCCTGGAAGAAACATTGAAGCCCTAGATATAATGAATATTGTTAGCTTGATTAAGTTGCTCAAAAGTCTTGATTGAGTTACTGATGCGATCTGGGGGTTATAATCTAACCCATGCAAGAAATTGAAGTATAAAAGTATGAATCTCTTGTTGGTTATGAACCTAACTCTGTTTATGTATTTGATGTATAAATTCTAATGCTTCCATTATTGTATGATATGGTTAAATTGATGCTTCTATAAATTTGGTTGTACTTGCTATCTAAGTTGTGAAGGTACATAATCTTCAAGATGGTGAATATTTTCGTAAGTAAAGTTGATATGATAAGCATGATGAAGAAAGTTATATGAATGATGATGGTTGTGATGACTTCGATAAGAAGGATGGAAGCCATGAAATATTCTTCGATGTTATAGACACAAGTTGCTCCCTAAGTTAAGAGGGAGTATGGATAAAAGAAGTATCCCTATTTAAGAGGGAGGGTATATCATAGTCATGATGGATACCTTGAAAGAAGAAATTGGAGAATGCATTTTGAGGTGCTACTAAAAGAAGGAAAGATGGTTTTGGTTTCTGCATGTGAAGTAGGAAAGGAAGTTGAATAATTAAGGAAACCTTTATCAATTTTTTTTTGGAAAACCTCGAAGTCTTACTATGATGAATTATGAGGGAGCATCAAGAAGTTGGAAGACCACAAAGTTTTGTGTTTACTCATGAATATTTGAAAGGTTTTTACTAATTAGGGTTGTCACTATTCAAGTAAATCTCTTGAAGCTTTTGAAAAAGGCATGCTTAAGGTTAGAGAGATTTTATATGTTGAGGCATTGTGTGTGAGACACGTTTCTTGGGAGGACATTAGGTTAGGACTATGTGTTGATTTCGAGATCCCAAAGTAGGGAGGGTAGCATTGGTCATAGAGCTCTGACCTCAGATATGCACCTAGATCCCTGGGTTGATCGTTAGCAAGTAAGATTGATGGTACATAGACTAGATGAAAGCTTTAGTCCATCTTAGTCCCACCTTGATAGATTTCCCTGGTCAAGAATCCAGTCTGTGCACTATGAGTGCCTAAACTATTGAAGTACCTTGGATAGATTGAGCTAGATGGGAATCTAGTCCATGGCATTGCAATGCCTAAACTATTCATAGTTCATATGTTTTGAGATCTTCCATGTACTTGTATATGTAAGTATGAATACCTCCCTAGTTAAGAGGGAGTGTTGAAGAATGTAACTAGGTTCAGTCTTCATAGTTTTATTCGAGTCATAATGAAATGTACTTATGAGAAATAATTTTATTATTATTATTATGACTTATTAAAGAATGGGTTTCATGCTTAGGTCATCATGTTTTAGGTCAAATTCCCCATTCAGGACCTTAGGATTTGTTCTGAGTCATTAGAGACATTGTCCATTTAAAGATACCCTTCTTAGGCTTTTGAATCATATAAAAGGAATTAATATTGAATCAAATAAGCTATTTGTCACCTACACACCAAGTCAGACTCAAGATAATGAATTCGGCCTCAATTTGGGTAATTTGACCTCACTAGAAGCCTATATATATGAGCATATCGAATTCATTTGGAGCATTCACTCTCTCTCACACAAGATCGATGTCCAAAAGAAAGGGCGAGAAAAGTGTGAAGTAGAAAAATAAGGCCAAAAGGGAGTGCAAAGTTGGAGAATAAGAAAGAAAGGGTCAAGGTCGAAATTTTGGGCTATCTATCTCTCTCTCATGTGGATTTATCTAGGAGATCAAAGTCTATCTTGTCAAGTTGAAGTTGTTGTTAGCAGTTGCTAGGTGGAAGTTGCTACTTGGTTTTGCTACTTGGTTGAAGTTGTTGTTGAAGTGTTATCATCTGATAGAAGGAAGAAAGGGATGAATTGGTGTGGACAAATCTTTGTCTACGTCAAGAGTCTTGGATTATCTCAAGAAGTTATTAAGGAAGAGTTGTTGACTAGGTTTTCCCCTAGATAGGGTTTTTACCTTGGTTTCCCGCCTATATTTGGTTTGCGATCTTTGTGCTATTTTTTGGCAATTTCTTGATGAAGTAAAAGATAAAAGAAGAACATAAAGATCAAAAAGTCACAAGTATTTATCTATATAAAGAAAAAAATTATACCTTTTTGTTTTTCTAACACCCATAAGGGGGTCTCATAATGGTTTTTAGAAAATTAAGTAAATATATGTTTAGGTGTTAAAATATGGTTTATAATTGAATATGACCATGCAACATGGAAATAAAAAATGATATATTTTGTTTTCATTGATGGGCTAATGTTTTGTGTTCACTGGTTTGCACAACAGTGCCAATGCTTGCACCTTGGGCATGCCCCGACACCCATGGGGGTGTTGCATGTTGGGCATGTCAAGGTGCTCATGGGACGATTTGGTGGGTCGACCTAACTTGGAATCGGGTGCCTATAAAAAACAAGCAACATCGGCCCATGACTACCCATGAATTGAGAATGGGGCCAGCGTTGAAATTTTTTAAGTTTGTTCTTGTATGCATTGAAATATGACATGGTTATGGTAGATGCATGCATTGATGATATGGGAGGGTTTGAGCCTCAAATATGAATCAAAGAAAGAATTTGACAATCAAACGAAAAAATTATAACATATATAAATGTCAAGGAGACGAAGTTATTTATTACTATTTACCAGTTGTAGGATTATTGATGCTAATTGTCCTTCCTTCTCATATGGCAAGCCATGAGGCTAGTCAATCCTGATCCGATGGCACTCCTAGTTTAACAGGAAAATATCTAATGTGAGGCTTTGAGTTATGATCTATGATCTTTGTCAGTCTCCTCGAGTTTGATCAAAATATATAGTAGCAAGGGTCCTCAAACTAGGCCCACTTACTTGTGGTTAATATATCATATAGAACATGCCTATAAGGTATTTTGTTCAAGTCGGCCTAGATCCTCTCCTAGGCATCTTCTTCTAACTGGCACATAGAACTTGTTGTAGTGGCTACAACCACCCTCCAAAATTTTTCCTTGGCCTCATTTTGGAGCCTCCCTTCCAACCTTCACAACAAATTGCCTTTCTTTGTCAAGTTTACAAGCTTCAATGTCTTTCTTGCACAAAGGCAACCTGTCGGTCACAACTTGATCCATTCCCCTCACAGGTTGTTCTCCCATACTTGGTCCAGCTGCAAGTTGAGCAACTTCCCCTTGAAAATTGTACATTTCTGGAGGGTAACCAGACTTCCCTCCAGAAATTGCGCAATCCTCTTTGGCAGCCTGCTAGGCTCCAGGATTGCACAATCTTGCTTGCCAACACTCCCAGCAGGATTTACACAAATTTCCCGAGCAAGGCTGCTCAGCCTAGAATTTGTGCAAATTTGGGCAGTAGTTAGCTACTTAGCCCAGAATTTGCACAAATATGGGTAACACTCAGCTACTCTACCTAGAAATTGTACAAATCTCCTGGGTAGCTAGCCCAGCTCCCAACCAGAAATGCGCATTTATTCTCCAATAGTCGAGCAATCTCTTGCATGTGTAGCTGAGTTGATTAGTTCCCTCTGGGACCAAGAAAAACATACTTGCATGCATGGGATGCTTCTCCCAAGGAAGCATGCAAAGGAATCCCTTGTTCCAGGGATCTATGTTTAGCAGTTGGAGGGTACATGCAAGAAGCAATTCCAAAACCTCCCACCAAGTGTCACTTCCCCTAGATTCATGGCATGCGCGTCACAACCTTGATGTTATCAAAACTCATCAACTGGATGTTGCATAGCTCATTCCTAACATCAACCTTGCAGCTCTGACATCCCATATCACATGTAGGAGAAGTCGGCTCATTCAACTCAATTATTTTGGGTAAGCCCACTTCCCATGCCTTGTGCTGCATTTCTATCACTTTTTGTGTTTTCTCTTATGGGAGTATTGTTTGCTTGATTTATTTGAACACTTGTTGTTGTTTACATATATAATAGCTTATCCTAGATTTGTTTGAGTTTTAATTGCTATCTCATTGTTGTCGCATGCATGAAACCGTTTTGCAAGGGCGTTCACCCAACCGACATACTCCCTCACCCACATGCATGTTGATCTATTTGATGAATCTTTCATTCATGTTTTTCATGCAATGTCAATCACTTCTACTATCACTTAGTGTCACCATGCATTTACTGTCTTAGTTGCTTTCAATTTCTCGTTGGCGAGTTGGGTGAACCTTGGCCTAGACTTTGCCTTCACCAAGGCTGCATTGTGCAATCTGGGGAAGGGAGGCTGACCTTCCTCTCCATATTTGTGCATTCCTACCCAACACTAGCCTCCAGGATTGTTTTGCCCATTTCTGGAGGACAGTGGCTGCTTGGCCCAAGAAATTGGGCAAGTATGTCCCTAGGTCAGCAATCCTTCCCAACTAGATTTGCAAATTGCACAATCCTAGCAGTTAGCAGCCAAACAGGACTGTGCATTGTGTAGTTCCAGCAGTCAGCCAGTCTCCCAATAGCCCAGACTGTGCCTTGTACAGTCTTGGTAGTTAGTCTCCTGACCTCTAGGCTGAAATTGCGCAACCTTCATGATCATGCACCCAAGTATGTTGCAAGTCAGTTCTCATGTTCATTTTGGTTTTCGATTGATAGATTGCTTGCCATGAGTGTTTCCATGTGTCTAGGTATCCCAGGTGTTCATCTGCCTCTCAACAGTACAGGTACAATAGTTTCCAGGAGAGCAGAGATGAAGATACCATTCAAAGCACACTTGGGGATGCAGTCGATCAAGTGTCCATGGACTTGTCTACCCACAAAAAGATCAAGTTGTTCGTAGACAAGGACATCAAGATATGACAACAACAACATCATAGTGAGCAACATCATAAAAATAGCTAAAGACATCATACCAAATGCAACGAATACAAGAGGAGGGTTGCTGAGAACATGAAGGCGAAACAAGGTTGCAATCTCAAGCAGGTCCATTGATGATGAAAGCAACTTTGGAGACTCTGGCTATGAAGTGATGACATGACATGAAGATTGCTCGAAGGTAGAAGATGGAACAGAGAAGGAGTTACATGTGTTGAAGCAACAACTCAGGAAGAACATGAAGCTACACAGATAGATGAATGAGTTTCAGTAGGAACGAGAACAACAGTGGGTGCAACATGCGCTCACGGATGAAGCTGCACCTATACAAGATAAGGATCCATCCGTGTAGCTGATATAGAGTAGACATGGTGAGGATTGTTGTTCATCACATGCAAGGGATTCAACAACATGCATGTCATTGAGTACACGCATGAAATCCAACCCATTCAACACACTCACCAAGGCGAAGACAAGAAGAAATTCCAACTGGGGTTGAACATGTACTTCGACAAGCTGATGCACATGATCACCAACACACACTTGAATATCAACACTAACACTATGCATTAGTATGTTTCCGGTTCAACTGTACCTAAGAAGACCATGCGCATGTTAGCAGACGAGTTGGATGAAGGGTCTGAACCAATGCACTGGTCGCAACGGAGGGAAGAGTTTGCTTCAGCAAGATGTCACCATGAGGTGCATGCACACCATCACAGATGACCAAGCTTGGCATCAGATCACCACCTTCACCATCACAAGCATGTCAAAGAGTTGGTCTTATCACAACAGACCGATTGTCAGTGATGTCTTGCAAGGCTTGCTCAAGCCATGTTGTCTCACATGATTACATGTGCATTGTAATGTTGAGTCATGTCAAGTGTAAGTCAAGTGTCAATGGTTGGATGTAACAATCATAGAGTAGGTGAAGAGTCATGAGGGTAGTTGAAATTCACAAAGGTGAATGTCAAGGGTCACCCCACCCTTTTCTATAAATAGTTTCTCATAACTCTTGTAGAGGCTTTTGGTTAGCCAAGCTTATACTAAGACTATCTTGAAGAAGTCTTGGACAATATTATAACGTGCCTTGGCTTCTCCACTACATGAAGCTAGTACATCTCTTTGGAGGAGCAGGCGGATGTGCCTGTAATTTTCCACTGTTAGGGCTAGCAGGTTTACAAGGATGTATTGTATTATTGTGAATTACACTTCTTTATATAATAAGAGGCAACACATTTTCATGCATATGTTGTTATTGTAGTTGGACTAATCTGGTTGCCTTAATGATAGATGTTTTTTAACTTACATACTTGTGTATGAACTGATTCACATTTATATGAATCTTGTTGTTAATTTGTTGATATGTTGCTAATGTTGTCACCGTCCATGTCGACTTCTCTGCTGGACATCAGACAGACCTTTCACATGAACCTTACTGTAACAATCATCACACTTGTCTCAGACTGATCTGTTAGTGTTTTATGTGTTACCTTACCTTTATGATGTGATTGTCGCATCTGAGTGGACTACTCTGCCAAAAGTTGCGCATGTCCTTTTGTCTTGTGTGTTCCTAGCCAAGTTGGCATTAATCCCTTTCAACTTGGAACTGACCTTCACCTCCTTCCCCCTTCAAAGTGTTAGAACCTCTCATACATCTTCCTTGACTCACTGCATCAGTAACACCCTTGCTACTAATAGAGTCATCTTACTTGCCTCTGTGTGACATCGCAGTCAAGGCATTACCTTATGGCCCACTATGAGGCCTCCTACACCCAACGGTTTGAGGTATAATTGGGACTTATTACCAGGGAGATCCCATTGACATGTTGGCAGGTCTAGCACTGTCAACATTTCTGGCACTAGAAGGATGACCTGATGACAAGATGTGTCCTCTCATCCAGTTTTGAACCTTTTCATATTTTCATTTAATTTTGCACTCTTCATCCCACAAGGTGTTTTTCAAATCGTGAAGATGTCTCCATCTTGGGGAAGCTTTTTGATCTCTTGTCCACTCACACATATGATGGTGAAGGTGAAGTGGCCTGGCCTAAGCACTTACATAACTTTATTTCCATGATTCATGAGGAAGATGAGTTTTCTGACGAACAGGCTGGTTTGCTGCTTGCATACACACTTTGCGAATCTCTGTTTCGTTGGGTCGTACACTCATTTGAGCACTTATGTGATCTTATTGAAGACACGTTCTATCATTTTGATCCAGACCATCTTGACCAGAAACTGTTACAGCAACGAAGGGCTCTTAATGAATCTATTATTGATTTTTGGTAGCACTTCATGACTTGCAGTTCCAAGCTCCGAGGAGCCAAATGAAATTTGTTTATCTTTGGGCTTGGTTGGAGTATTGCCTTAAGAAATCTACCCATCCCAAGAGAAATTTTGAGATCAAGCCTCGCTCAACATTCTTCGTTGATGGAGCTGCGCAATCTCATGTGGAAGCGGGCACTGTCTCAACTGACTGTTTGCCTTCCTCTTATTCAATAGCTCCACCACTACCCAGTGATGTTGAGGATCATGCTCACGCACTTGTTCATCCTTCACACCCTCCCAACATCACTTCACTCAATTTTCATACAGATTTGGTTGTGAGTTCTTCAAGTCCTCATATGCATTCTTTTCTGTGACCTCCGTCTTCGCACTTGGGTGTTCCTTTGAATGATGTTATCTTGTGTTCATCCATTTCGGACTCTTCACTTGTTGTGAATGAGGAACAACCCACTGATGGATTTGGTGTTGCACAACCAACATGCATTGTCATTCATGAAGAGTATTAGTGGGATCTTGAGCATCAACACTCAATAAAGGATGACCCCCTTCTAACCAAGCCCCTTCCATTATTTCTTAACATCATTGGTAAACCTGTCATCCATGATTTCACATGTGTGTCTTCATCCACAGATGCACCCATTGTTGATCTTTCGTAGGACACATCGTATGTTAGCCCATCATCCTACAATGGAGAGGATCAATCATTCATTGGAAATCCACTTGATATTTCATATGTTTTTTTCCATAAATGCAAAGGGTGAACATCCTTCCTCATCTACCCCTCTGTGTGATTCATCAAACCATGGGGATGCCGCCCAACATCTTGAATTTCCTGATCTTGGTTGTCGTGATCTCTTCAACTCATCATCAAATCATGACGTTGATTCACTCATTTTTAATCTGTCTAAGCCATTGGTCTACGAAGATCCACCTGTCAACAAAATTGAAACCCCACAGATCGTCGAGCCACTTCAGCCCGAGCTAATGTTTATGTCAGGCCCTTGCTATTCTGAGGTTGGTTTTGCTTTCGATTAGGAAATTGTTCAAACACTCAAGACACCTCATCACTCATTTATATGCACTCAAGATCAATATAACACTCAGATTTTACTTCATCCACTTGAACTACACGATCCAATTGCTCATGCATTGGAGGAGTCTTACATTGCAAGCACTCATGTGCGACGCAAGTTATCTTTGTTTCTTTTGTTTTCTTACATGTCATAGTCAAGAATGTGCTTATGCTTCAAAGTTGCATGTAGTGTCACACAACACCATGATAAGTCCCCAGACTGCCCATCATGCACATGCACTTCCTTATGTCCTGTGGGCACTTTGAGTCACAAAGTGTGGTTGTCTTCATTATTATATCTTTCTTTCTTGCTGGTTCACACAACTGGGTTGCTCACGGACCAAGCCTTCACCAACATGGGTCTACCAATGTGTTGGTGGTTGCATTGGAAGTATCACTTCACATGATCAGGCCCATGTATCATTAGTGTAGGAGTAGGAGTAGTGTTTTCTTTCAATTGTTTTCTTGCATGCTTGTTTTCTTACGTGCTTTGTTTTCTTTCTTGTTTGTTTACTTTCTTCCCTTTCATTTTTGTGTCTTCTCTTCCTTTACTTTGTTTATTGTTAGTTCGTTCACTTGTTTCATTCATAGGTTATTTTTGCATGAAACCATGTATGACTCTTGAAGCAAGCTGGGTAAAGTACAAGAGGGCTTGTACATATATCACTACTTGGTTATCTGTCATCTTGCCTTTGTATGATGAGCTTGTTACTTTTAGTCCATGATTTGTCATAGGAAAATATTTATTGTTCGAAGTGAACCTTGGTGTAAACACAATGCTTGTGCGCTAACTAGTGTCACCTTCTCTAGTTGATTGTTTTTGGGTTAACCCTTGTCAGCTCAGTCAAGTAGAGTAAGGTAAGGGGGAAAACCTTAACATGCACATTAGAGATCAAAATAAAATACTTCTTTGCTGGAAAAACCTCTTCTGATCTTAATAAGTTGGGATCCCTCTTCCGCCTTTGAAATGAATAAGTGTTATGCACAGTGAAAAATGAAAAATAATGAAAATGAAAAATGAAAAATGAATAAGGAAAAAGAAGAGAAAGGCTTCCTGCACAGGGAGGTGATGCAAGTAACTCCGCTGGGGTACTGACCAGGCTCACTGGCAGTAGAGCCATGCTTTTGTTCCTATGTGAATCCACCAGGGTATTGTCCATGCCTATTGGCAATGGAGAAACACCTGAGATGAAACTAAGACTTTGACAACTATACTGCTTGTGCACCTATATACCCCTCAACCCTAATCAAAACAACTATGTTGCCTTGGCTTGGAATGTGAATCAATTGACCAAGGGTTTACTAGATGCTACATCTTACAATCAAGTTAGTGTGAAACCAATATGAGTAGAAAACTGAACAATATTTTTGAAGGTGTTAGACTTGCTTTTCACGATTTAGAGAGCTGAAGTTCTACTAGTGTGTTGCTAAGAGTTGTAGCGACTACAACCACCCTCCAAAAGTTTTCCTTAGCCTCGTTTTGGAGCATCCCTTATAACCTTCATAGCAGCTTGCCTTGCTTTGTCAAGTTCACAAGCTTCAGTGTCCTTCTTGCACAAAGGCAGCCTTTCGGTCACAGCGTGATCCATTCCCCTCACATGATGTTCAGCTACAATTGGTCCAGCTGTAGGCTGAGTAATTGCCCCTTGAAAATTTCGAATTTCTAGAGGGAAACCATCCTTCCCTCCAGAAATTACGCAATCCTCTCTAGTAACCTACTGGGCTCTAGGATTGTACAATCCTGCCTGCCAACACTCCTAGCAGGATTTGCAAAAATTTCCCCAGCAAGGCTGCTCAACCCAGAATTTGCGCAAATCTAGGAAGTAGCCAGCTGCTCTATCTAGAAATTGCACAAATCCCCTGGGTAGCCAGCCTAGCTCCCAGCCAAAAATGTGCATTGTTTCTCCAACAGTTTAGTAGTCTCTTGCATGCATAGCTGAGTTGACCAGTTCCCTGTGGGACCAAGAAAAACAAACTTGCATACATTGGTTGCTTCTCCCAAGGCATCATGTAAAGTCATCCCTTGTTTAAGGGATCTATTTTTAGCAATTGAAGGTTACATGCAAGGAGAAATTCTGAAAACTCCCACCAAGTGTTGATTCCCCTAGATTCATGGCATGCACGTCACAACCTCGATGTTATCAAAACTCATCAACCAGACACTGCAGAGCTCATTCCTCACATCAACCTTGTAGCTTTGCATCACACATCACATCTAGGAGCAGTCAGAACATTCAACTTAGTTGTTTTGGGGTAAGCCCACTTCCTATGCCTTGTGCTGCATTTCTGTCGCTTTCTATGTTTTCTCTTATGGGAGTATTATTTGCTTGACTTCTTTGAACACTTGTTGTTGCTTCCATATATACTAATTTTCCCTAGCCTTGTTTCAATTTTCATTGCTATCTCAATGTTGTCACATGCATGAAACTATTTTGCATGAACATTCATCCAACCGGTGAACTGCCTCACCTGCATGCATGTTTATTTGTTTGCTGAATCTTTCATTTATGTTTTGCATGCATTGTCAATCACTTATGCTATCACTTAGTTTCATAATGCATTTATTGTCTTATTTTCTTTCAGTTGTTCGTTGGCGAGTCAGACCAACCTTGGCCTAGACTCTACCTTCACCAAGGTTGCATTGCACAATCTAGGAAGGAAGGCTCAACTTTCTCTCCAGATTTTCACATTCTTTCCCAACACTAGCCTTTAGGATTGTTTTGTGCATTCCTAGAGGACAATGGTTGCTTGGCCCAAGAAATTGTGCAAATCTGTCCCTAGGCCAACAGTCCTTCCCAACTGGAATTGCGCATTGTGGAATCCCAACAGTCAACAACCAGACTGGATTGTGCATTGCGTAGTTCTAGCAGTCAGCCAGTCTCCCAATATTGCAGACTATGCCTTATGTAGTCTTGGTAGTCGATCTCTCAACCTCCCAGCTAGAATTGTACAACCTTCATGATCATGCACCAGGTATGTTGTAAGTGAGTTCTCATGTTCATTTTGGTTTTTGACTGACAGATTGCTTGCCATGAGTGTTGCGATGTCTCTAGATATCCTAGGTGTTCCATTTTCCTTTCAACAATACAGGTACAATGGTTTCTATGAGAGTAGAGATGAAGACACCATTTAGAGCACACTTGGGAATTCAGTTGATCAAGTGTCCATGGACTTGCCTACCCATGAAGACATCAAGTTGTTTGTAGACAAGGACATCAAGATATGATATCAGTAGCATCACAGCAAGCAACATCATGAACAATAGTTGAAGACAGCATACCAAATGAAACAAATGCAAGAGGAGGGTTGTTGAAAACACGGAGACGGAACAAGTTTGCAAGCTCAAGTAGGTCCATTGATGATGAAAGCAACTTTGGAGACTCTGACTATGAAGTGACAGCATGACATGAAGATCGTGTGAAGGTAGAAGATGGAACAAAGAAGGAGTTTCATGTGTTGAAGTAGCAACTCAAGAAGAGCATGAAGTTGCATAGACAGATGAATGAGTTGCAATAGCAATAGGAACAATAGTGGTTGCAACATGCACTCACAGATGAAACTTTCCTTGTACAAGTTAAGGATCCATCCCAACAACTGACACAGAGTAGACATGGTGAGCAGTGTTATTGATCGCATGCAAGGGATTCAACAAAATGCATGTTATTGAGCCCACACATGCAATCCAACCCATTCAACGCACTCACCAAGGTGAAGACAAGAAGCAAGTCTAGCTAGGATTGAACGTTTACTTAGGCAAGTCGATGTGCATGACAACTAACACACACTTGAGGATCAACACTGACACTATGCATCAGTATGTTGTCGGATCAACCATACCCAAGAAGACCATGTGCATGTTAACAGACGAGTTGGATGAAGGGTTCTTACTAATGCATTAGTTGCAATGGAGGCAAGAGTTCGCTTCAGCAAGATGTCATCATGAGGTGCATGCACATCATCATAGATGACCAAGCTTGGCATCAGCTCGCCACCTTCACCATCACAAGTATGTCAAAGAGTTGGTCTCATCACAATGGATTGAGTGTTAGTGATGTCTTTCAAGGCTTTCTCAAGCCATGTTGTCTCACATGAGTACATGTGCATTGTAATGTTGAGTCATGTCAAGTGTAATTCAAGTGTCAATGGTTGGATGTAACAGTCATAGAGTAGGTGAAGAGTCATGAGGGTAGTTGAACTATCACAAAAGGGAATGTCAAGGTTCACCCCACCCTTTTCTATAAACAGGCTTCATAACTCATTGTAGAGGATTTTGGTCAGCCAAGCTTCTAGTAAGACTATCTTGAAGAAGGCTTGGAAAGTATTGTAACGTGCCTTGGCTTCTCCACTACACAAAGTTAGTATATCTCTTTGGAGGAGCAGGTGGATGTGGCTGTAAAATTCCATTGTTGTGGCTAGTATGTTTACATGGATGTATTGTATGATTGTGACTTACACTTCTTTATATAATAAGAGCCAACACATTTTCATGCATATGTTGTTATTGTAGTTAGACTGCTCTAGTTGCCTTAATGATATATGTTGTTTAACTTACGTACTTGTGTATGAACTGATTCACATGCAATTATATGAATATTGTTGTTAATGTGTTGATATTTTGTTAATGTTGTCATTGTCCGTGTCGACTTCTCTACTGGACATCAGACGAACCTTTCACATGAACCTTGTTGTAACAACTGTCACACTCGTCTCAGACTAATCTATGAGTTTTGTACATGTTATGTTACCTTGTATGATGTGACTACCGCATCTAAGTGGACTGCTTCACTGGAAGATATGCATGTCTTTTTGTGTTGTGTGTTCCTAGCCGAGTTGGAACTAGTCCCTTTCAACCTAGAACTCACCTTCACCTCTTTCCCCCTTCAAAGTGTTAGAACCTCTCATACACCTTCCTTGACTCACTCCATCAGTCACACCCTTGATAATGACAGAGTTATCTTACTTGCCTCTGTGTGACATCGTGGTCAAGGCATTACCTTATGACCCACTGCTGGGACTCCTACACAAAACGGTCTGAGGTATAATTGGGACTTCTTACCAGGGAGATCCCCTTGACATGTTGGTAGGTCCAGTACCATCAACAAAACTATATCTATGCAGTTGTACCTTCAAAATATCCATAAGGTTCCTTTAAAACATGCCTTACAGTGGAATTTATTTCCCTTCTGATGATAATGATTTCTTCTTTCACAAGCTTGATACTTCCTATAATAGTATCTACAGTTGAAGCTTCCAAGGTGTGTCAAGAAGCTCTACTCAAGGTTATAGAATGATCATCTTCTTGAGTTTAGGTTAGAGTTCTATAGTTTCTCAACACTTACATATAATTTCTCTTTTTGCTACCTTTAACAATAGGTATAGTCCCTTGAGACATTTGTAGCATTCTATTGAAAATTTTCCCCTTTAGGGATCTCAATAGTCCCAAAAGGATGTGAAATTGATCTTCCTTTAAAGTGTCATAACTAATTGGAGTGAGAGGTTTCTGTTTGGCAAGAATTGTATAAATCTCATAATTTTTGAAGATAATGTGGTCCTTTAGGGTGACTGAGCTTTGGATCAAACCTTCTAAATGAGCCTACAATGCCTCTATACAGTTTGGTACAATGTGTTACAAGAACCTTGAATTTGAGCATGGATCTTCGATCTTTCTCCTAGTATTCTCAACCTCGTGATGATTCAAACTCTCCAGGTTTGTATTGCTTATAAGTTGTATAGAGATCCTCACTAAATTTGAAGATGACAGATCTCTTATGTGTTTGTTGCAGTCATCAAGCCATCTAGTCTACCCAATTATATTATTATTGAGCGCTTGTAATCTCTATAAATTACAATGAATTTTGCATATAATTATTTCAATACATCGTATATAGTAGATTGTATCTATGCCTTTCACAGTCAACCAAAGGAAAATGCCATAAGAAAGTGCTTGAAGCTTCATAGATTGTCCACTAACCAACCTTATTTTTTTTGTGTGTCAAGTGGTCGAAGTTCTCCAGGGATTACATTAGTCTTGAACTATGGATTGAGAAACTGCAATCCATGGGAATCTAAGCTCTCACAATCACTTAGGGATCGCACTCGACTTGGGCCACACCAACCCTTAACATGATTGGATTTTTGCCCATGGATTTTCAAACCAATGACCTTCACATCATGAAGTGACTTAATAGTACACCCCATCATTGTCTGTTATACACCCCGTCGGAGACCAACCTTGTGCTTAAATGGGAAGTTCTCATCCAAGGGAATTTCAAGGAGTTTTACGATGATTGGAAATTGCATTGTAGGGCTCCACTGTAAGATATGTTTGAGGGCTACTATGTTGATCTTTGCAAGCCAATGCAGAGGTTGATAGATCAAATCATAAGACAATACATGAATATTATCATATTATGAGTCATGGACACTTATATTATTAAATCAAAAACACATTATATTAATTATTATATTATTAAGTCAAAAACATATTATATTAATTATTATATTACTAAATCAAAACCATATTATATTAATTATTAGATTATTAATTTATTACTAATAATTTCTAGCTCCTATATATGTTTTGGGCATGTCATTGCATATGGTTTTCACATAGATTGTGATTTTTATCAGTGACCCCACTCTCTTATATGTTTTTGGCATGTCATTACATATTGTTTTCGCAAATATTGTGAGTTTTCTCGACGGCTCTGTTCCCTTATACGTTTTTGGCATGTCATTGCAAATGGTTTTCCATACACTGTGAGTTTTTTCAGTGGCTCTTCTCCCTTATACATTTGATTCTTGCAATGGACTCGAGGGTTTCATGATGAATCTACTCCCCACATTTGATTCTTTAAGCAGACCTCAGGGTTTCTCAGTGGCCCATCTCCCTACATTCGATTCTTGAAGCAAATATGAGGGTTTCTCAGTGGCTCCTCTCCCTACATTCGATTCTATGTTCCCTTGAGTGTCTCTCAGTGGCTCCTCCCTACATTTGATTCTTGCAATAGATCTGATGGTTTCTCGATGGATCCTCTCCCTACATTCGATTCGACATTCCCTTGAGTGTTTCTTGGTGGCTCCTCCCTACATTTAATTCTTGTAGTAGATCTGAGGTTTTCTCAGTGGCTCCTCTCCCTACATTTGATTTGGTGTTCCCTTCAGTTATTCTTAGTGGATCTTCCCCACATTTGATTCTTGCAGACTTGAGGGTTTCTTAGTCGCTCCTCCCTACATTCCATTCGGTGTTTGCTTGAGTGTTTCTCGGTGGATCCTCCATACATTTGATTCTTGCAGACCCACCTAGGTGATTCTCAGTGGCTCCTCCCTACATTTGATTCGACATTCCCTTCCCTATGCAAACATTCAAAAATCCATAGTAGCTAGTGGATTTGGGAATCAAGGTTAAGTAACGGTAAGTCCACATTCTTTCTTGAACACTTGCAATTATAGGGTTTTCAAAATATTGTCACAATCCTAAGGCTAGGAACAATTGAGACCATTTATTCGCTGAAACAAATAATTATTTTCTCAATGTATATGTTAATAAGAGAGTCATAGCATGGTTATCATTTAATTATTTTGTTCATTCCTTTTTGAGTCCTTTCTTTGGTCATGGACTACAACCTGTTCATCCATCTATGAATATCTTATTTAGTCATGGGCAACTATAGCTAGTGAACCGAGAAAGTTGTTAGTGGTAACATGAGACCAATAAGTTCATACGCAGTACCCAGAATATTATATGTGGTATCCGGAAGAATTCATAAGGAAATTTAGGGTAAAGATTCAATATACTACCCTAGATTCAGGTGTCCACATGGTGAGTGCCCCTTCTGATTGATGAGCTTAGGTGCATGGAGGGATTCCAACATCACATGGATCCAACCCAACATATTTACTCCACGCACCATATTTCCTAGGCTTTCGATGACCACCTTGTGTTTTCTCCAAGATTTTTAAACTTCTGGAACCTGCACTCCATGTTGTTCCTTCTCTGGTTGCTTTCCCTTATTCCCAATACCACCTTTCCCAGCCTCAATGCTATGCCCACCAACTCATTTACTCCAACCATGAGTGGGGAAAGAGGGCATGATCATCATCCTAGATGTGGATGAGGTAGAGAGAGACCCCCCACCACCCTAGATGAACACTTCATTACCACCATGTTTGACCACACCATTCCAGAGACTATCCACAGGAAAGTCATGGCTATGGAGGAAGAGGAGATGTGTCATGGGCTCTTGGCCCTCTAGGTCCTCCATAACCTTATGTCCCTATAGTTCGAAGAATGAGAAAATATTAAGGGAAAATCCTCTCATCAGATTGTTGAGCCCTCTGTACTCCTCAACCACTCTTCCACCTCCTTGATGTGGCTAGCTTGTAGGGACCTGGGCATTGATTACCCTCCCATCATCCTCTCCTTAGTCGGGTCTCTGGTACACTCCCAGCCTACAAGCTCCTCCTCCCCTCCTTCTCGCAAAGCTCCCCCTCCTCCAGTTTCCCCCAATGCTCCCCCTTCTTCCTCGCCAAGGCCTAGCCCTTTTAGGTGTTGAAATCTCGAAGGAGGTTGGTTCGCTGCAGGCTTGTGGAACTTCTAAAGTGCTTGGTGGCTCCTACTCAACTGTTGTCTAGCTTCACAGTAGCTCGCATCACTCGGTGGAATCTTGAGTAGGCCTAGGTTGGTTTTTTTCTCCTTTTGACCAATGGACTATAGAAGACCATTTTTCTTGGACAATTACCAATGTGATAACACAATTGCAACTCGTCCTAAGTGTGCTAATTTTGAGACTAAGGATATTTTTGCTATGCCTCAATGCAAAACTACAATTTCTCATCAATCCACGTTCTAGGCACGGTGAAGCCTTTCCCTCCCTTGCAATTTTTATGGTCCTATCTTTTGGAAAAACAATGTTAACTTTGGTTTCCCCTTTAAAGGGCAGAGAACTCCTTTCTTATCTCTATGGTTTCTTTGCTCTGAGGCAGAGACAAAAATCATGAATGTACATATTGTAATTTTGGTTTAGTTAATATAATTTAGACATGCTTACCTACAAAAAAATAGAGCCAATATACTAGTGTTGTATCCCTACCCCGGGCTACTTTGGACTGTAATTCTGAGTGGTTTGGTTCTTTTTCTTTGCTTTGTCATGTATTAATTGTTCAACCTCAATCACCAGCTTAGCTTTGTGAAGAACGTCGCTATTCAGAACCTGGAAAATAGGGATATTGTTCTCTTCCAAAGTTTAATGATTTTGAATGCAAGTTTGCAGTCTTGGACTTGAGAATAAGGTTACATATAGTGCCTAGAACTATGATCCAATTAGAAATGAGTTTGATCTTGTGAGGATGGATTTCTTGACTATTCGGTCTCTTGAAAATAAGCTTAAGACACCTATGCTTACTTTTGAATAGGACTATGCTTTTGTTAAAGTGATGAGGTCTTAGATTTATGTTCAGAACTTGCATTAGATGATTTTTGAGGTCTAAAATGGGCCTCCTAAGAAAAATGTACAACCAAAATAAAATTTATAAGAGCCAATATAATTCAAGATGATGATGTCAACCATGGGTGATGATTCACCATTTTTGGAGTAAAAAAATAGAAAGATTAAAAAATAATAGAATAATAAAACTATTTTTCAACTTTTATTTTCAACTTATCTTCCTAAGGTTTTACTCAAATTTTGAGCAGGAGTACTCATTGGATGAAAAATTTAATTCCTCATCCAAGGAGTACCCATGTTGCATACCTTTGATGGACCCTTCTACAAAAAAAAATAAGAAATACATGAAAAATGTGATTGCAATCACATTTTTCATGTATTTCTCATTTTTCATGTAGTAGGATCCATTGAAGGTATGCAATGTGGGTACTCCTTGGATGTGGAATCAAATTATGCATCCAACATATTTCCACTCAAAATTGGAGTAAACCCATAGGGAGATAAGTTTAAAATATGAGTTGACAAATTAGTCTTTTCTTTTTTCCCTCTAAAATTTGATGATGTAATCTAATATTATTTTATAATTTCTTTAGGAGTCCCATTTTAGACCTCAAAACCCCCTAATGGATTTTTACTTTCTCTAGAATCTGAGCCTAGGAGAAAGTCCTTGACACTGAACGATGACACTGACATCACATGAGGGTATGGTCTTGCCACCACATGATGGCACTACCTTGACATCGCATGAGGGTATGGCATTGCCACCACACAATGTCACCATCTTGGCATTGCATGAGAGCATGATCTTGGCATCACACAATGGCATGGTCTGGCACATTGCATATAGTCTCAGTGGCATATAATTTAAATCCCTAACATTTCATCTGTACGATAGTCTAGGTATCATACATCGTATTTACATTTTAGACCTGGCATCACATGGTTCCTCTTCATATGAAATCTCATCTCCATTATCGACATTATTGTTCTAAGAATTGGTGTACTGTGGTATATTGGCACCCCCTGTTATATATGTTACCTTTGTTATGCGACCTAATTGCACGGTATAATTGGTAGGCATCTGTATGTATGATGATCTCATTGTAACATAATACAACATCATTCAACTATACAATCTATTGTATTGATATGATATTAGCATGGTGTGATTTACACATTGTAGTTCAGTATCGGCATGACACTACACATGTGTGCAACACATTAATATGGCACCATGTAGCGAAGGTATCCATGCTATCATTTCTGAAACCTCAAACCTTAGTGACAATATTGGTCTGACATAGTTTATGATATTACAGTAATGACAATTCAGATTTTTCAATGGTTTCAACATTTCTATAGCCAATGTAAATATGTAACAGGTGTCTCTATATGTGAATGTTTTTCTTCTTATGTTCCTTTTATTTTCGTTGTATTGTTATTGCTCTTTCTATATAATTGCACATAATGTTTGTAGTGTCAGTCCATTATCATTATTATTATGATGTGATTATCATCAAGACAATGCCAATAAAGAAAATTACAATGCAAACAAGAACACTATAAATAGGCTTCATGCCAGGGAAAAACCCCTCCATAGGGGAAAACCCAAAAA
Source organism: Pinus taeda (assembly GCA_000404065.3). Lineage (NCBI taxonomy): Eukaryota > Viridiplantae > Streptophyta > Pinopsida > Pinales > Pinaceae > Pinus > Pinus taeda. The sequence continues at coordinate 292,371 of APFE030372896.1, forward strand.
CTTCTCTTCTTTTAGAAATTCAAGGAAGACTTCCAAGACCTTTGATCAAGATAACTCACCAAGTGATAGGCCAACCACTCAAACAACAATGCTTCTTTCTATAACTTGATTTTTTTTCTCTTTTTGGCTCGAAATTTGAAGAGAGATAACTTCCTTCCCAAGTATGCGAGCTTTCCAAACAAAGAATTAATGCCCAAGTCAACCAAACAAAATTATCTTCCTTTCCTTGCTATCCTTCTCTTCTTTCTCGCTCTAAATTTTTCTCAAGCTTATTGAAGAGTGTGAATTGCTTATCTATCTCCAATGAGGTTGAATACCACTCTTTTTATAGTCTTTTAGTGAGGTCTAATGGCCTCTTGTGGGGCCGACTTGATGGGTTGGCCAATCCATCACTTTGTAGCTTCTAGATCTCATTTTTACATTTAAAATATTTCTTTTACATCAATTCAAGACCCCTTCATGGGAATTTACATCATGGCCTTGAATTTGACCTTGTCACAACTCTAGAACACACAAATGGGTGCTAAACCTAAGACAAAATAATAAATGGGAAAGAAACGCATTCTTGAATACATACTTTTTCTTTTGGAAAATACAAATTTATTTTCTTTTTCTTTTGACAAGTACATTGATTACATCAAGTCATGGTACATAGACAATTATGAAGACCAAAGACGAGTAATCATTCACTGGAAATTCCTAACATTTCCGCTCATGGATTTGGCAGTCTACATCCACCATCATTTGAGATTAATAATAGGCTTGAGACCTCTCATGTGGCACTTAATGTGGAGGTTTTTGTGGGTATGGGTGTCCATAACATGACATGTAGCACTATCCCAATGGAAGGTGGGTCAAAATATACGTTTGACACTCTTTGTCCTTTCCCTCCATTGGAGTGGGATTAAGGATTGAAGAGCATATAGGTTCATTACATGTTCCAAAACCAAGCCACAATAGTCATTGGTATAGGGAAATGTTCGTTAAATATCATGGGAATAGTATTTCTCTTGTGGTAGGAAAGGACATTTTGTTGACACCTAATCATCAGGATGGGGTGAATAAATACAATTGATGTAAATAAATAATAAGAAATATGAATAGTCATCGGGAGATGAAGTGAACAGTATCCCTCATGTATATAATAAAGACCTACCTGAAGGAATAATATGAATTAATTCATGGAGTGACTACCTAGCCTGACATGGTATCAGAGCGAGCTCCCGAAATTAGTTGTAACTCCCTTCTTCCATTTTCTTGCAGTCTATCCACTGCCCCATGTGGAGCCCATCTACTGTGCTCTGTGGGCTCTCTGCCATAACCATTGTTTGCCCTATTCCATATATCTTAATACTGCCTCACCAAGACAACATTGTGCAATCTTGAGAGGGAAGGCTTTGTCTTCCTCTCAGGAGATGCACATTTCTGCCTAGGAGTTGTTTTCTAGTCTTGCATTGCGCAATTCTAAGGGACAGTGATTGCTGGCCTAGAAAATTATGCAATGTAGTCACTGAGCCTGCACCCGTTTCTAGCTGAAATTGTGCATTCCACAATTCCATCAATCAACAGTTAGCCTGGATTGCACATTGTACAATTCTAGTAGCGAGTCATGCCTCCCAAACAACCTAGACTGCCTTTTGCACAATTCTGGCAGCCAGTATCCCAACATCCCAGAAGAAATTGTGGAATCCTTAACAGTCATTCCCCAAGTATTGTAGGTTTTAACCCTGTACAAAAATTACTTGCATACAAATTCTATAAACAGAAAATAAACAATAGTGAGAACATAACACATAAAAAATATACATAGAGATTTTCCCCTAGATCCCAAAACCGGGACTACCAGATTGAATTTTCATTATTTTCCTTTCAATGTTACAATACGTATATATACATGCCGAAGCATCCAATACCATGGACCGAAAACCATCACGCCCAAAACCATGTGCGAAAACCATGCACAAAACCATGGGTCCAATTTTTTTCCCCCGGGGCACTGCCTCAGACCTTGTAGAGGGGGGCTAACAACCCTACTCAAACCCCCCATACAGGGGGGGCTTCCACCCCCCCATTTCTCATCGGTGCAACAAAGGGGGGGCTTCACCCCCCATTTAACCCCCTAGTTTAACTACTGGAGCTAGTTGTGGAAATAATATAACACAACCCAACATTCTCCCACTTGTTGTTTTCTTTCCACATGGGACCATATGAGAGCTTACTCATTTATCTAGCCCTGCAATGGCCATTGCTTCTCTACACCAAGAGAACTTCTCAAAGATCAAAAATTTTGTCAATGCATCTGCAATACTCTTCAAAGTGTCCACTTTTACCAGCAACACCTGTTTGTCTTCTATCATATCCCTCAAAAAGTGATACTGAACATCAATGTGCTTTGTCTGTGAATGGTAAGCAGTGTTCTTTGCCAAGAAAATTGCACTTTGGTTTTCATAGTCTATCCTTATAGGTCCCTGTACTAACCCCATACTTGAACACACTCTCTGCAACCAAACTGCTTCCTTGCTTGCACGAGTGGTTGCCATGTATTCTTCCTCTATAGTTAATAGTGCCATTATAGATTGTTTCTTACTCATCCAATTGATTGCACCTCCAAATAGGTTAAACACATACCCACTTGTAGATCTTCTCTAATCCAGATCTCCAGCCTAGTCAGCATAAATAAAGCCATGAATATCCAAAAATCTATCTAATCCTGGTCTTCCTTGGTAGCACAAACCATAATCACTAGTGCCACACAGA